>BGNK01000959.1:2313-71366 GCA_003297005.1 Symbiodinium sp. clade A Y106 | reverse complement strand
CAAATAATCTAAATAGAGAATTTAAATCATATAAATCTTTAAATAAAGAAAAATAATTTAAATCATACAAATATTTGAAATAATTGGAGGGGATCCTAGGCCCTTAGAAGAGATTAGCGCGGACCGAGAGGAAAAAATATATATAAATTTAGAGGTCGCCTCCAGATTTATTTTTTTATTCGTGCCGTGAATTAAATAATTTGAATAATTTAAATCTATAGTGAAATTATATTTACATAAGCAAGATCTAAAATTCCCTTCCAAATTTAAAATATTTTATTCGATCCTAGAATTCATATCTAATTAAATAGTAGGTCCGAGGCCCTTAGAATAGACTAGTGTGGATTGAGAAGTAAATAATTTAAATAATTCAATTCGATAAGTCCTTTCCAAATTTAAATTATTCAAAAGAAGATAGACGCCCATTCGTAATATTTTCACTTTAAAAGAATCAAATCATTTAAATTTACCGATCCCATCGCGACTACAATAAGGTTTATTTTATATTTAGCTCTTATATATATATAATTTAGAACAAGAATTCCTCTTTAATTATCAATTTCCAAATAAATTCGATTTAAAGTATACGGAGAGACTTAAATATCTAGAAATCAAGAAAAAGAGTAGACCATTAATTTAATTAAGATATCAATTAATTATATAATTTAGCACGCAACCGAAAAATATTATTATTATAGAAGAAATAAATAATATTTTCAAAATGACTAAAAAATATTATCAAATTAATATTGAACCTATCGTTAGGTATCTAGTATCTAGAACTATTCCAAACCGAATTCAATATATCAAGATCCGGTATTATAATAACATATATTAGTCTAAAATCTATATCAATGAAAATTTAAACTATATTCTTCCTATCGTATGACCTAGATTGCGACTATATATGGACCTCCATCCTATTACCTAACCATCTTAAGAAATCGGTATATATACCGCCAGCCTATATAGTTTCAAACAAACATAACGTGTAGTCAAGCAGTCATATGGAGTCCTTCTCCATTTCTTTACCTGCGCTGCAACACAGTCAATAAGAATTATCAATATAAAAAGCCAAGTATCAAGAGAACGTTAAACACTTATGAACATTTTATCAAAATATTTTCTATTCAAGGATGATATCTATTCAGTGCCGGTCCCAGGCGCTCAAATCCGCCATCTTTAAGGTATACCCTTATTACCTTATTGAAGTCTTCCAACCAAAATCTTGAAAATAATCTTTATCGTTTCCCTTTCAGGGGGACTATGGCTATGATTTGTTTTCAGCATGGACGACGGTCAGAATGTCCAGCAGCGCGGGAAGGAGCTCATTGAGGAAATAGGGCGGTTCTGATAGCAGCCGGTTTGCTCATACAAAAATCTGATGAATCCACAGCTACCTCATGCAATCAAAAACAGGCCAGGGCTTCTCAAGGCAGCTGCGACGGACCATGCCCTCAATCCTGCTCCTCGACATTTGCATCTCTACGTCGATCCCCCACAACTTCAGTCTGAAAGATGCTCAATTAGTCAACTTTTGGACATGCAGCTTCCAGAATGCTACCATGGCCGGGTCCAGAAGGTCCGGAAGCTGACTCTGCGGCGCGGACAAACTCCGAGAGAGCTTGGCCGTCCACGAGGACGGACTCCCAGCCCTCCACCTCGGAGGAAAAGGGACGAGGCCTTCTCCGAGGTCCAGACACCTACTATTAATAGTATCTTAGACGCAAGTCTTCGCCTTTGAAGCAGATCCGGATCGGGACGTGACGTATCGGAACGTGCAACTAAGAGCCAGCAGCTGGCGTGCGGGGTTTGGGGAAGTTGGAAGCCCACGCCATGTTGACTGCTCGGCCCGCGGCTTCGTCCGAAGTGCTTCCGCTTCCTCACATCTCGCAGCTCTGGTAATCCGATTCGAAGTGGCGGCACAGAAGTCTCAGCTCTGGCCTCGTTTCAGCATTGTGCTCAGCATCACTGCACCTGGGAGGGCACAGATCGCTGTCCCAGGACTTGGGACGAAACGTCTGGTCTGCTGAAGTCGCTTCTGCCTATTGAATTACACACAGTCCTGGATCAGGCTGACAGACTGGGAATCAAGCACTGTTGTGGAGGAGCCGCCAACGTGAAGTGAAGCTGCCAACGCTGAGGAACCTGTTCCTGGCTCCGAGCTTGTCTTCTAGCGTCCTGTCTGTAAAGATTCTGTGGGGGCACTCTGGCTTTTCAAGATACGCCGAAGGCATACAGGTCTGTCTCCCTTGCCCCAAGGTCGCGACCAGGTTGCGCAAGCTGAAGCGCTCGACCTTCGAAAGTCTGCAAGCTCATGCCAAACATAAGTGCCACGGCGGCAGGGCGGCAGGGCGGCAGGGCGGTACGGCATGGTTTCTTTGGCCACAGGCAGCTCTCCGAGGCACGGCCTTTCAAACGAATGGTTCCCCCAAAGACTCCGGGAGCCCAACCACAGGCTGCCAGGCACTTTCCACGATGCCTCGGAGAGCGCACTTCTTCGTCAAACGGCCCTGGCCTGTTGGCCTTGGCCTGAACTGGCCTTCGGCGGCACCATCACGGGAGAGAGTTGCCTTGGCAGGAAGATCGAAAGCAAAGACCTCTGTGATTCGTACTCATGCTTTCTCCAGATCCATTCCTTTGCCCACTGTAGGCTTCCGGGACTCTTTCATGGGACCCAGACACGCCGAAGTGGAGGCAGAAGACGTGAGGTCTCCCGCAGCATCCACCGCTGCGGCCTGGCATCTCATGAAGGCTCGGCGAGGATGCAGAGTGGATTGCGGGAGTCCAGAGAATAGAAGGAAGAAGATGCTTCCATGCTTTCTTCCGTCGCAGTTCGACCACATAACCGGGCGAGGTTCACGCGCAGAGGAGCTGAAGAAGCCTCGAGTCGCAGGAATTGTGCACCCTCGTTCTTGGCTTGGCAGACACGCAACATGCTCCACAATGCATCTACGATGCTGTGCCGCGCATCTTCCGAGCAGCGCAAGCAAGCTGGGACTGCTGCGGGTAGAGACGAGACGTGCGCAGTCTCTCCCAATTCGGCTGCATCTGAGCATCTCGACACTGTCAACCGAAGGAATTGCATCAGTTCCGGCAATCTGAACATCTAAGTCACACTCCGCAGTGGCGTTGTCGTCCTGCTTCCTGCGGGATGCAAGCACTTGTGCTTGGAATCGCCCAATGCCGATGGCATTCGGAAAGCTTCAGCCGCAGAAATTGCGCATGGCCCTGCTTGAAGTAAACGGATTATGCCTGTTGAGCGACAAAGGCAGCGTGAAGTTGGAAACAGTTGTCAGTCCTGGTTGCATCTGCCAGATACCTATCAAAGAAGGCCTCGAAGGACCGGAGATCCTGCAGAGCTAACAAACAGGCTCCGATCACGACACGTCGAAACTAACACTGCCAGCTGCCTCAACCTGCTCGGAGCCTGCCAAAATCACCAGGGGCGCAGCACAGCCGAGAGCTTTCATTTCAACGAAGGGGCGGGCCTGCTTGCCGGGAGGCGCGGCACGAGAAGCGGATCGACAGGCCCTCCAAGAATGCTTTTGAAGCACTCGGCTCAGCTTGACTGTAGCTCTGGGCTCTAGGGCCTTCTGGGGCAGAGGGATGCAAAGGGCATTCCGTTTGGGACTTCCGCGGCCTCGCTGAGCCGCCGCCGCTTCTCGCGGCGTTCCGTTGAGCTCTCAGCCTGGAAGGCTCGACACGGTGACGGCACGTGGCATGGGCGCAAGGCTTCTCAAAGGATGTCCCAGCAGAAGACCAGCTGATGGGACGTCTAAGTCTACTGCTCTAACGGTCTCGGCGCTCCGCTCTCCGGCTCCCGCCTCGGAGGTCAAGTCCAGGCACGCCGTGGCATTGGCGCAGGGCAGCTGCACCTCCAAGCGCACCTCGAACTGGGAGTGCAGATGCCAATAACGGTGCGGGCCGAAGGATGAAGCCCGCCAGTCGGCTCCCTCCTGCCGAGCCCCTGGCCCATCTTTGTGGCTCGCCCTGTGCGGATGCTAGCTCACGCAGCTTCCAAGGGCCTCCGAAACGAATGCAAGCGTCGAGCGGTTTCAGCACTGCTGCATCCTTTGCCATTCACCTGCCTGGACCGTTGTGTGGATGAAGGAGGTAGACTTTGAGCAGCAGTGTGTAGAGTCGCAAGTAGAGCCAAAGAGAGCTCAAGCCTTGGCCATCAAGGAGCGCCAAGCTCTTGTGAAGGGAAGGAAGCGTGGCCCGTGGCCGGCAGGGTATGGATGCTTGCCTAGCAACGCTTCGCGAGCTCTCCCGGCCGGAAGCGCAGCAACTGACCCGGAGCATCACCGTGACCTCGTAGGGAGACGTGAGACGGTGGGTAATCAAGGGACGTGTGTTTTTAATTCAACTAACATAAAAGGAACACACCCGCTCCCCAGCTCCAGCCTGGCTCGCCAGCCTTCGGCCCTCCTTCACGAAGGTCAGATGCAGCTCATGACATGCGCGACTCGAGCTTCGGGTTCTGGGAAGCCTTTCTTTCATTTTCGCAGATGCACCAGGCAGACCCGCCCGCAGCCTTCGTTTGTTGGATCCTGCACACAATGCCTTCGTGGCAGCTAACTACCGCTAGCCAGCAGACAGCAGAAGTGGCCGCCCAGCGACATTTGCAGTGCTTCGGGACTCCCTCCATGTTTATGACTGGCTTCCGAGCAAGATTCCTGCGCCTGCGCGTGATCGCGTACTGAGGATTGAATGAGCTCCGCCACGATGATCTTAAAATTTGAAGGAGGACCATAGCCGGATATCATTGCAAGCCCTGCTTGCGAAAGACTGCCATATGCTGATCAAAGGCGCAATACCATGTAAACGCTGATTGCTGAGACGTGCTGTATGGCTCCCCGCTGTGCTACAAGCATCAAATGAAATCGTTGCAACTCTGGAGCGCGGGTGCATTTCCAAATTTACAGGGCTGCCGGCGGGCGCCACAAGCTTGAAACCAACATTACCAGAGTCACCGAGCCCATGGTGCGAACAGGTCTGCAACATTGCAAAAGCAGAACTACCAACCCTTACAACACAGCAGGCTAGGGACAGGTCCCAGTTTGCTCTTGGAGTTTAAGCTAGAGAAGGATTCAATCCGCTTGCTCGGAATCGAGCAATCAATGCACGCCAAGAAGATTCTCTATCACTACGTTTCATGGCGCTCGAGTCGGCAATTTGGAACCTTGCGAAATTCGGCACAGCAACCATTTCTGCAGCGAATCGGCCGGTTGGGCGGATGCCGGGCCGATCAATACGTCTCCGGAGTTCTTCCAGCGAGGGGCAATTGATATTGGGCGCTCGGGTCGGTCGGTTTCGGTAGATCGCGCGCACATATTCCGGCGAACTCACGTGTTCTACCAAGCAAGCCCTATGCTAATGACGTTTTGACACCGAAACTGGAACAGGAAATTAGCCGAAATTATCCCGTTTGGCCGCAGCACATCCGTAGGACAGCCGTGCGCCTGGCCGGGCATAGCGCCCTGAAACTGTCTGCGCGGGTTGCGCATTCTGCGCCCGCCCTGCACAACCACCCCGGACTACAGCCTGGACAACAACCCGCAAAAGGCAGCAGCCCGGACACCGGACGCCTCGATTGCCGGCTAGCAAATCCCAAGAGCGCTCCGGTGCAGCGCAAGCAACAGCCCTCACCTCGGCGACGAAAGCTCTGACAGTGCCGCTTCTCTGGAGCGGTCAAACCCACCCGGCAAAGAGGTCCGTGACTTCCCCCGTCGTGTACACGGGTCCGGCGATCAGCCGCCCAGACAATCTCCAGGATTGACAACCGAAGAAGTGTCGAGGAGGGGAAGCAGGAACGGTGTTCACACCGCCAACCACTCCAACGTATCTTCCGCGATTTGTCCCCACGAACACATTGTTCTATCACGCAACTGCAGGAGCATCGCGTTGCTTCCTCTGTGACTGCCTTTGTGCGGGAAGAAATGTGAGAAAGAAATGCCTTGCTCGCATCTTGCACTTGCAACCATGTTCCCCCCATCTTGCACCGTCCTCCTGCAGAATTCGAGAGGCTGCTCAAGAAGCTCCGAAGGTTGGCCACGACCTGGTCCCAACAGGCTCTGCAGGACAAGCAGAGACAACACGGCCATTGCCGCTACACGGCCGACGGGCTCTCAGTTCGGTACAGCCACCTCCTTTGGTGGAAGACGCCTGGAATTTAAGCCATGCACACATGCTCACGGAGTGCTGGGTTTCAAAGCTTTCGCCGCCTGGAGAGGCAGCTGATGCGCAATGTGGAGGGATCCAGTGCAGTGAGCTCGACGCCCAACATTCCGCTGCATCTCACCTTCGAGCACCGAATCGGGATGTTACAGCTTTCCGAACGGGAGCCTGATCAAGGGCAGCTGCTACCCCATGGGCACAATCGTTCAAGGTTTTCGAAGCAGCGTCGACTCAGCTACAGCTGCCTGCAGCGTCGTGGCACCGGTCACGGCAAAGCTCCAGACCTGCCAATGAGACGATCGGATGCTTCAGGGCCTTCTTCGCTTCATACGTCGCGATATCCTGTGCATCTGGATCTAAGCCTACATGCGACAAGAGTCGAAACGGTTGCTCCAGTGTCGAAAACGATGCATCCACAACCCCTCCCCCGCTAGACGGGAGGCACACCTCGTCCGCTGTTCCCTTCGGGTCAGATCTGCTCCTGCACCGCGCAACAGATGGCACGATTCTTTCCTTGAAGACATCAAAGCGCTTGCAACAGTAATTGCAATCCGTGGACTCACAAGTCCCTGAGTGGCCAACCCTGTGTGGTCGGTTTTTTGCAGGGCCAGCGTCACCTCTGTTTTGCGCAGTCTGCTCGCCAGCATGTGCGAGCACACTCGGATCGGATGAGGTCAGGGGCATCTTCGATGCAACGCGCCAGTTCCAGGGCCTGGGTCCCATTGGTGCACCGGAATGAGAGAAGGAACGCCCTCCGAAATCTCCCAAACCTGACAAGCAGCTGCAGCGGCCGCGTGGAGGGTGTCACCCAGGTGCTTAGTCCGGCTCAACCTGGAAGAGGGCTGCAAAAGAACTTGAGCAGCCGCAACCCGCAACAACGAATGGCAACCCAAACCCACCTGCCTCCTCCCTAAGCGGTCAGCCAGGATGCACGAGGGGCGCGGTGACTGGCGCAACAGGACACGAAGACGCTTGCCTACTTCTTGCCCACAAGGAGCTCTCCCGCGCGCAACGGTTGAGGCATTCTTTGGTCCAGGAGCGGCTCAAAGGTTGGGGTCGGAGCTGCTCACACTACGCACTGCTAAGCACTGCTAAGCACTGCTAAGCACTGGCACTGGGAGATTTTCTCCTCTCATCTCCTCTCAGACGGTGGTCAAGACCTTGACTTGCAGAGCGCTCCGCAGACTGCAGACTGGATGGAGTGAACCATCCTATGTCGCATCCTCCAGCCGGCTGCAAGCGGCTAACACGGCTAAGGCAAGTGCCTGGCCCATGTAGAGATTGCCTGTTCCCTGCACCGGCTCCTTCCAACAGCAGGGATCCAACACGCATTGATGCATCCGCCACACGGAACTTTCTGCGAAACCCCTTCACGAGGGTACCGACAGGACCAAAACCCATTCTAGGCAAGAACAACGCGACAAGGACTCCGAAGCATTCCTTTCATTGTGGGGTTTACGCGATCCCTCCCAAGCGCCTGCTTCATATCAGTGCCTTCTACAGTCATGTTGCCTGGGGCTCAAACAACAAACAGCAAGTGCGCAATGCGACAAGCGGCATCGCAATCACTTCGAGTCGTTCAACTCTGACTGTTGCTCAACGTCCGTCCGCGCTGCGTCGGTATATGGGATGCTGTCATGTGCAGCACCCATTGAAGTCTTTTCAGCTTCCGAGACTATCTTATCAGCTGTGTTTCGGAAGCTCACCTTGCTTCGACTGGAACTGAGGGGGAACTGAGCATGAGCAAGCCCAAGTCTCTGGCACCATGTGGGCTTGCAACTTGGGCCACCGAAGCAATCGGCCGTGCCCTTCAAGACCTGGGACACAATGGCCCAATCCCCATCTCGCGCCAGCAGCTAAAGCAGAGAAGTGTATGACGTTCTCGGAGAATTTGAAGGGATACTGCCACCTACTTCACGGGAGGCTTTCGGCTGAGACACCAAGAAGCGACCACCAGAGTGTGACACGCAGTCCTCACACGAGGCAGGTTGCAGTCGCACGCCATGGAAACCCGTCCCGTCTGTTTCTGACCGAGGGTCCGCCGAGCTCTGGCTCGAGATCTTTCCGCAGGACTCCTTGGCTCCCCAAAACGGGCGACCGAGAACCGGAAGAAGGGCGGAAAGAAGAGGGTGCCATGGGTGCTCCATCTGCGTGCTGTCTGGAGGCTGAGGTCTGGAGGCTGCCTCCTGGGCCAGAGTCGGTGATGAAGACCTGCGGGCTTCCAGTTCTGATGGCTCGTCTTCGGGAAGGGAAGCGGGAAGGCCTCAATTTCAGTGGTGCCAGGGTTCACCTGCACAGTGCGAGACGTCAAGACTGTCACCAACTGTCAAGACTCGAGACACTCTGCTCTGTTCCTCAAACTATGCCTTGGCTGCCACCTTCCCGACCGGCTGAGAGGATCCAAAGTCCTTAGCATCAGACCCTCGTGCTCATGCAAAGCAGCTTCCGAGACTCGTCGATCCCCGTCAGCTTCGCAAATGGGCTCCAGGCCCAGTACACGGGACTTTGCTGATTCAACCTCGGTAACTTTGGTGCGATTGGAATGGAGTCTGCAGACACAACTGCAACAAGCTCTAGAGGACCTCCGAAGCTCCTGGCCTGATCCTGAAGTGCTGCTTGCATCTCTATCACCTGACAACCCGAGCCCTGCACCCAGAGAAACAGGTGGCCGTCGACGCGGCTTTGCTCTGCACTTTCGCCTCCTGATCCGGGACAGCGGTTGAGGGTGCCCAGTGGCTGTGCTGCCAGCATCCAATGGTCCAATGATCTTCTGAACTAAGAGTTTTGCGCTGGAAACAGCATCCCTCGAGTCCAAAGCGAGGGTGCCGAAAACCCTCATTGCAGTCTCAGTCAGCCTCGATGCGGCGCTGCATCTTCGTCTGCGGGGTGTTGCAGGCTGAGGAGCCGCTCCGTGAATCACGTCTAGTTCTCTCTTGCTCCCAACATCGTCAGACTCGCCATCCGTGAGATACCCTTGTTACAGGTCTCCAAAAGTCCGGGCTCTCGTGTTCGAGGCAGTTTCGTCATCATGATAAGCTTTTGGCTTCTGAAGGTTTCCAGTGATATTTCCGGGTTAAATCGAACGGTTAAGATGAAGCCTCTTGCTTCCACGACTCCAGGAGGCTCGTGAGGCCGATTGCCGAAATGCCCAAAAAAGTTACAGGTCTCAAAAAAAAGTTCGCACGCACCAGACCGCCACTCTGCCTTGCATGGGCACTCCCCCGGGCCCTTGTTGGGGACGGTGATGTTAGGAGCGCCGTCCTTGCCAGCAAAAGGAAGCTTGGCGGTACAAGGCCGGCGGAGAGCGACGAGTCCTCCACGTTGCGAAGGGAGTTGTCCGGGCACTTGGCATACTGGCAGCTTCCAGAACCGACCTCGGCCGCATCAGAGAAACGCAAAACGCAGCTTGCGCAGAAGCAGAGCTGAGGCCCCCACATTCCAGAAGAAGGAGCCTCAGTCGAATATGGAATTGCATGTCATGATCTGGTCGTGTGTCACACCATATCTCAGCTGCTTCCCGGGAGGCTGGCTTTCGCAAGTCACTTGAGCGCCCAGGGCATATGCGTCGCCCATCTTGCTCCAGCCCATAGCGGTGTCTGGGCACAGCACTGTGATCACCAGGTGCTTGAGTACGAGTACCACTGCTGTACGCACCACCACTCCCAGCTCATGCAAAGCACTCGGAGTCCATACCCGTCTCTTCTCTTCTCTCAACACACTCTGCAATCTCTCTTCTCACCAAGGCACCGATGGGAGTGCTCTGCCATGGTTTCAAAGCCACGCAGACCTCGACCTCCTCGTGGACGCTTCCGGCATGGTCGCTACTGAAGGACTGCAGACTCTCAGATGTGTCCTATAATTCATATTCTGTCCAGGCAATTGCGTACGTGTATGCAGCATGCTTATGCGCACGCATGAGTATGTGTGTATATATATATATACATTTACATATAGCAGTATTTAGCCATTCGTCGGAGGTCTTGGAGACTACACAGTTGGACCGTCCGGATCTGGCTCTATGCGTTGAGGCAGCTCCTTGAACTGTTTGGAAGTGTCGGAGAGCCCGCAAGCATCCTCGCAAGACACGACCGGGCAGGCGCTGAGGCCTCGCAGAGAGCAGGCGAACATAAAGGCAGTTGTTGGCATGAAAAGGAACCGCGTCCAAGGATCAGGGTTAGCTTGTTCGAGGCTGGGTGCTCACCGGCAAGGGCCCAGCTCAGGCGTTCAGGAGACGAGGTGGAGAAGCTCCAGTGAGGGCATTTATGGATTGTTGATTCATGAGGCTTACCGATTGAAGTGCGGAGCGACCCGCACTGTAGCTGATGTGCCTTTCGTACCAGGAAAGCAATGAATGGGATTCACGTAGGCTGGCATACCTAACCTGTTCGATCAAGCAGTGAAAGTACAATTCCATGGTGTTGCTGTATAAACACTGAAAACTACTTGCAAAGCCTAAACAGAAGTTCAAACCCAAAAAACAGCGGCAATGCCCATTCCCGACGTCACACCGCCACACAGAACCCCGCACCCTTCGGCAGATTCGCGTAGTGGATGGCATCGAACTCGTCGGTTCCTGGTACTTCGCCTAGGCATCGCGCTACGGTCCTTGACGGACAATGCTTAACTTGTCAATTATGGAGCTCGGGAAGATTTTCGAATTCATATTCAGCAAGTAGGCATAGATGGTAGAAGACACGGTCGTAGGAGCCTGTATCCAACGCTGCAGGGCTGCTATAATAGGACCATTTGACTTATTCTCTTGCAGCCGTGTCTTCGGCATCAGCTTTCTGGTGGGCTTCTTAGTTGTTGAGGCAGTTCCGTACGGGCTCCTCTATGGGCTCCATGTGAACTGTGGACATGTGAATTGGTATTGAATTTAAATTGTTGTCTCCAGGCAGAAGGAAATGAAGCGAGTGTACGGCAGACAATGAAGGAAGCGCAGAGTCGGATGTTGCCCATATACCGCTGCTGCACCGGTTGGGTTGATCCTGTGGCTGCTGCTAGCATTGCATTTGAAGACTTCGAGCTTCTCGTGGAAGGTGGCAATCTCGCCTCGTGCATTTTGGCCAAGTACTGGCCTTTCCAATGTCAGATCCGTGGGAATACGGAGCAAGGCCTGCATCGATCTTCATCTGCAGGACAGCAGTATCGTTGACGTAGCTCGTCTCGATACCTGCAGGGCTCACGTGAACCCTTTGTCGAGGCGATTGACTACGTTTGCTGTGCTGTTTCTCTTTGCCTGTGCTGCTATCTACGGCCACTGCGGGGCGCTAGTCGCAAACTCATGACCAAATTTCTACAAGAAGCGTCTAATTGTGAAACCTGACGTGTCCAGTCCAGAATCAACACTACAAGCTGCAAACCCCGACACCCTATGAGACGAAAGCCATCCCTGCCATGGCAAGGCACATTTCTTCAGCTTGGTGCTCTGGTCGGGCCCAAAAGAGCCAATGAGGCAGGTCATGCGAAGCACGGAGCGCATCTGTGCCTTTAGACAGCTAGGCTGAGAGCTGGATCAATCACTGCGCTGCACAGTGCAGGGAAGCGGTTGTGTGGGAGAGAGATCGAGACATAGAGAGAGAGAGAGAACGAGAGAGAGAGAGAGAGAAAAAGCCGAGACGAGACGAGACGACACGAGACGAGACGCGATGCGACGCGACGCGAGGCGACGCGACGTGATGTGACGTGACGTGACGTGACGACGCGTGACGTGACGTGACAGCCAGCGAGAGCAGGTGGGAGAAGCAAACGGAGACCAGTGGATGAGCAGTCAGAAAGACAGAGATGGATAACGTCATTGCGTGAACACGGCATTGAGATCGGCAAGTACTGGTCTCAGCAAATTTTGGGGCCCCGGCCATACGGGAAACACCCTCAGCCTCGTGCTCGGTCTGGCGCGGGGCACGGCGTGGCTCAGAGTTTCTGACTGCGACGACTCCGTGCATGCTTTTGCCCTCCGAATCCTCCGACTACTCATCTAATCCGCTTCTCTCACGAGTTGGGTTTGGTTCTTATGGTTTCTTATTTTCTGCTCCCAGGGCCTTCACGGTGTCCCAGTTGGTGGCAGCCGCGTCGTAGCCTCATGCCGCAAGGCGCTTCGACAGATGCCAAAGATCCCTTCCGGACCCTTGTTGCCAAGCTTCAGGTGTCGTAGTCTTCCCAGGCTTCCCTGGGAGAAGCAGCTTTGGAAAGCATGTGCCCGAGTCCGCTTGTCCGCCCGGCCCGGCTCCACTGAAACTAAAGCCTCCTCGACTTGAGAACGTTGCAGGTCTCAGTCTCGGCGGAGGAGCGAGGGGCGCAGCAAGCACCCGGCATGGTCCTCGGGACCAAGAGCTGCGCACTGCAATGCTTTCTGCGGCATCATTGCATACCACTACACTCTACTACACACACTCTACTACACACTCTCTCGCGATCCTCTAGCTGACAGCCAAACAGCCTTCGGGTCAGAAGCTGGAATCTGTTGCACCTTCATCTCACCCGCCAGGAGACTCATTCTTCGGCTTCACTTCGCTGATGATGCCATCACAGCTCCTCGTCCGAAAGGGCACGACTGGAAACCTTGCCAAAAAGATGGTGTTCGTAGTATTCAGAGGCCGCCGAGCTGCTCATAGCAGCGATGTACAACCTCTGGGACCTGCCGGCACCTAAGCAAATGGAATCGATCTTTGGCCTATCTTTTCAGATCTTGTCCGACTCTCGGCATGTGGAGAATCAACCTTTCGTGAGTCCGGCGGGACACATGATCTATCTGAAGCTGAGTCTGAAAGTCTGGCCGAGTCTCTCGGACTGCGCTGCACAGCAACTAGCAACATCTTTATGCATTTTGTCTTGCCTGATCGCACAATTCGACTCATGCCTTGCGGCCTTGCGAGCAAAGGGCCTCTTGTCGTTGCTCTCGTGGAAGGTCCAGTTCGCGTTCTTGGTAATACATAATCTTCACAGGCTAGTATGTCAACCAAAAACCAACTGCTATCACGCTGAGCTGCAAGCTATCCTAAAAGCATTTTTGATATGCACCCTGCAGTCAACAAGGGCAGGCCACTGTATCCAGCTTCTTCTCTAGATGCTCGAGCATGCGGGTCAAATAGGCCTCAAAACGTCGGGCCATGCAGAACACGTTCACATGTAAACTGGGGTGGGCAAGTTAGTTGTTAGATCTTGTCGATGTCAGAGAATGCCGCACATTGCACCTATATCCAGTACCAGACTCAACAGACGGGACTGGGCAATCGCTGCAGTATACATGCACATCCCTGCCAACCAGCATTAGGCCAACACAAAAAACTATGCGAGTCGCTCGGTAGCCCTCGTGAGCGACAGGTGCGCAGTCGAGCTTGTCGCAAGCCTGGACAAGTCGAGCATTGCTCACAACTTGTTCCCATGTGCTGAGCTGAACTCATGAACCACCCCAGGCATCCCTTGGCAGCCCCCCTATTTCTAATCAGAATCACATATCGAGAATCCGAAGAAGCGAATGATACATCCATTAAGTCGCCTGCTGCCTAGACTCAAGGCGGAAACTCCCATGCCACGCGCAGTGTGAACGGAAGTGCTGTAGAACTGCCGTAATGACAGATCGGGTGCTCAGTCGCCCATCGCACGAAACACGAGGGTGAGTTTTTCAGCAACAGACTTTGGGATCCAGAGAGAATTCCAGCATCTTGGCAGGAACCATGGTTTGGGCGTACAAATAACCCTGCCATGCTACTACACTCGAAAGGAGCACTTCATCTGAAGTCTTGTCTACAAGGAATTCGTCCAGCCGACCCGTGATGACACAACCTTGCTTGCATTCATGCTTGAGGAGCAACTCCAAGAAGCGCCCCTGGCAGATTGGCATCGTGAAAATACGTCAATCCAAAGACTGCGACAACATCGGCACATCATCAGCAGGCGAACTTGCCCTTCTCCGTGTTCCGGCATCTTTCGTAAAGATGTACTGACACTCTTTCGGACATGCATACAGCATCGACACCTAGCTGCAAAACCCGAATTTCGCTGAGCGTGCGTGGGTCTGTGTATGTGTGCGTCTGTTGTGTACTGCCGGCCTTCTTTCCTGCCTGTCTGCCTGTGTGCCTGGACGGGAAGCTGTGCGTCCGTCTCTCCGTTCGTCTGTCTTGTGTGTGTGTGTCTGTTGTGCGTGTGTTGTGCGTGTGTTGTGCGTGTGTTGTGCGTGTGTTGTGCTTGTGTTGTGCGTGTGTTGTGCGTGTGTGGCGTGTGCGTGCTGCGTGTGCTGTGTGTGTTATGTGTGTTGCGTGTGTTGTGTGTCGTGTGTGCGTGTGTGTGTGGTGCACGCTGTGCGTTGTGTGCGTTGTGTGCGTTGTGTGCGCTGTGTGTTGTGTGTTGTGTGTGTTGTGTGTGTGTGTGTTGTGTGTGTGTTGTGTGTGTTGTGTGTGTCGTGTGTGTGTGTGTTATGAGTGTTGTGTATGTTGTGTGTGCTGTGTGTGTGTTGTGTGTTGTGTGTGTGTTGTGTGTGTGTGTGTGTTGTGTGTGTGTTGTGTGTGTGTTGTGTGTGTTGTGTGTGTTGTGTGTGCGTTTGTGTGTGTTGTGCGTGTGTGTGTTGTGTGTATTGTGTGTGTGTTGTGTTGTGTGTGTTGCGTGTGTTGTGTGTGTTGTGTGTGTGTGTTGTATGTGTTGTGTGTATGTGTGTTGTCTGTGTTGTCTGTGCGTTGTGTGTGTGTGTTGTGTGTGTTGTGTGTGTTGTGTGTGCTGTGTGTGCTGTGTGTGTGTGTGCTGTGTGTGTGTGTGCGCTGTGTGTGTTGTGTGTGTGTGTGTGTGCTGTGTGTGTGTGTGTGTTTTTGTTGCGTGTTGGGTGTTGTTGTGTGTTCTGTGTTCTGTGTTTTGTGTTGTGCGTTGTGCGTTGTGTGTTGCGCTTGAGTGAGTGGGTGCGTGGGTGACTGGGTGACTGAGTGACTGGGTGACTGGGTGAGTGGGTGAGTGGGTGACTGGGTGACTGGGTGAGTTAGTGAGTGGGTTGGTGCGGGTGTCTCGTGCGTGTGTTGTGTGTGGGTTGGGCGCGTGGGCGGGTGGGTGGGTGGGTGGTCACGATCCAGAAGGCATGAGACGGCAGCATGTTGTCCGTCAGAGATGGTGGCTACGGTGCAAGGCCATCTTAGCACAAAACCCTGGCCATAGATATGTCGTAGAAGGACGCTCATCGCATGCAGTCCTTGCCGAGCTCGATGCACTCCTCACGCGGAATCGTCTCATTCCGGCACGAATACTCCTCGGCCGAAAGAGGCTCTCAAACGGCACCCTTCCAAAGAAACACACACGCAACACGAGCTCACAAACATGGGGTCAGGCACTTCTAAGGCCCCAGCACACGCATTAAAATTGGCACTCTGGTTCTGCTCGTACTCCTTGCACCAGGCATAAGCCGCGAAGTAGTCCTCGCGGCTCTACCAGGTCCGCAAAATCCAGTGCAGCTCCACAAATCAACTTGTCCGTTTGGGAAGCTCAAAAAACCTACTGGGACTTTTTTGCATTTTTGCACAGGCTCTGAAAGTGAATTGACCTGAGGCACGAAACTCAACACTGAATATGATAGGACCTCGTGTCGGCGAGCCCTTTTCGTGAGTGTGTTCGATCCTCGACTTCCGTCTGCTTGGAGACATCTCCCTGCAGGAGCCTCGGAAGCCAAGGAACCAGGGCATTGGGACATTGCATTGCGACTCATTGCCACGTATGCGACCAGGCCACACAGCAGGCGGGAAACGCACCTTGTCGGCAGCCTGACAGGACATGGAGGTCGAAGCTTCCTTGTGACACGAGTCCTGGGAATGCAGAGCTGGCTATGCAGAAGACCTCACTCAGTCCAGCCGGGAAATAATCCCAAACTCGAGACAAAGCACTGCGCCTTGTACGCTGCAAGGCAGGTCTCATACTCCTGCGACGCTGCTTTGATTTTCGTCACGCCTTGGATTACCCGCAAAAACAATTGACGTCGAGTCGATGGACTGAGGCTACACGAAGGATCGGCGTCCATGATTTGCCGTGCTGCTGTTCTTGTGAGCCGTCAACAAGCGGTTCCTCATCGTGACGTTGACGATCTCGAGGATGGTAGAAACTACTGCGGTGTTGTTGCTGCCCTGGCAGTGGCGGTGACAGACAGTGCGAATATGCTTCGTGGCCTTCTGCCACTTGACGTATCGTTGAATCGGATTCGGCGACGTGCCTCTGCGCCCTCACCATGCTTCAGCAAGTTGGTGAGTGCTCCTTGCGGGCACCGCAATCACGAAGACGCATGTCAACTGCTGAGCCACCAAGTCTCCTTCAACACTGCCGATCTGGCTTGGGGAAGATCCGCCAGCTGCAGCCTTGCCAAAATCAAACTGCTTAAACTACCTCTGAGCTCGACCTCTGCTCCTTCTCGAAAGGAAGCTCGCAAGATCTCGCAAGCACGTACATCCGTGGAGCCTGAACGGCCGCTGGCATGTGATCCACCCCGGCAAGGCTTTCGATGTTGATCTCGGTTCCATCCGGAGTGCTGGCTTTGGATGGCTGCTGTATGTTCATCGACGTTAAAAAATCAGACATGCGCGGGCTGGCACCCGCACCGAGCAAGTATATGCACGCATGCCACCAGTCTCTTTAAGCTCAATTTCGACAAGTGACGCCATGTGGAGACAGTGACTTTCCAGCAGTGATGGGCAAGGCAAGCAGGGCAATGATGCCTCGGCCGGACGAGTGACTAGTGGCTCTCTGGCTCTCTCGTAACTGGGGCAGAAGGCTTAAAGTTCATCAACAGGCCTGCTCCTAGTCCTAACCAGATGCGCTAGTTCACTCTATATGACTCTATGGTAGGTCACCTCAGCAGCATGTTACCAGCACTGGGGGACTGAAAGCTTCACAAGACTGAAGGAGGCTCGTCACCTCACAAGACTGGATAACAATTGCAGCCGAGCCTCCCCGACACAATGCTGACCTGTAAATGGCTGCAGACGGTTGACGACAACCACATCATTCTCAATTCTAGTCCACCAATGTGCCAGATGACAAACTCAGACTGCAAACAAGACGGACTGCGCACACACCGCAGAACCAAGGAGCTTCATTATAACGCGCTGATGTCTGACCTGCACGCCGTCGGGAAGCTCAGTGAAAGAACCATCACGCAAGATCGTGTGTTGTCAGATAGCCAGAATCGCAGGAGTCGAGACACAGAGCTGCAAGAAGGGCCGCGCCTCCCCGTGTCCGCACGAGTACGGGGCGAGGCAGAACTTTGAGCCCAGAAACGATTGCAGTTGGAAGCTTGGCCTTGCAGGCAAAACCCCTTCGTTTATCTCCAGGGGTCCCAAGCCCCGACCTTGGCCTAGCGCACGGATCGTGAATAGCTACAACGACGAAGCCACCATTAAAGCTTGCCGCTTGCGATGAGCAACAACCCCATACCTTGAGTCCTGTTTCTCAAGCCGAACAGCACTACAACCTCTCCACTGCACGGATTGTTGCAAAGATTTGGCAACTAAAGGGGCCGCACCAGCCAATTGAATCTGACCAGCGGTTCGGCATCCTGCACCCCAAGCCCACAGACACGAATCAAGCGTCGACAAGCCACAACTCTGTGAGGCGAGATGCAGTCAATGCGCCCACCAACGCACGGCGGGAATTCGTGCACGCTCGACTGTCATGAAAAATGCGGAGCTACACAACTCGGCCTTTGTCGCTTTTGGATCAAGCGTTAAGCTGTGGATCTGTGATGTCTTCACGAGACGCATACTACTGTCAAAACCACACACAAATTCGTACGACTTGCTTGTGTACTGTTTTTCCGTACCGGCTCCATCCTTACTGTGCTATGCTCTTCACGCATGGTCAGCCGTGATCTGTGCGTACCTGAACCCGACATAACTTCTGATTGGTATTGCAAGTTCGTGCATTGCCTTAGCCCTCCCGAGACCCTCACCCGCGCCTCCTGTCAAACCCCAACATTCGTCGACCACTGCAACCCTTCCCTTAAGGGCTGAAGAACCTTGAGCCTGAAACTCTGCAAGAACCTCTGCTCATACTGTCCTAACTTCAGAACTTGGTTGGTTGCGACTAAGCAGAAGCACGGATCGGGCTCGCGGCCTGTGGTTTGCGAGCTTCGCTGCCAGCCTTTGCCAGGTCACTAGGGCGAAATCTCCTCATCTTCTTGCGGTCTCAGTGGTTGGGTCAAAGTTGCCGAGTGAAGTGAAATGATCTCGGGTTCACAGTGGCAGAGCACCAGAGTTGCGTTGCCATTGCCGAGCCGGAAGATCGTCGCATGACCACTTCAGCCCTGGCGTCCTCGATTAAAGTTGGTGACAATTTCGAGGCTACAGCAGCCACACCAGATCCAGGCCCAGCGTCATTTGACAATCGAATTGCCCGCAGAAGAGGGGGGCAAAACTCTTCAAATTTTGTGTTTCCATTATCTACATTTCATCTGAATTTGATTAATCCAGTACAAGACCGCTGGACGTCGCAGAACGTTGATTGAGACCTTTGTCGCACGCTCTCTGAAACAAGCTGAGCCTAAGCTGTGTCGGTATCGGTGGCTGCACCCCAAACCCTGGACCTTAAACCCTAAACCCAAAAACCCCTAAAACCTAAACCCCTAAACCCTAAACCCCTAAATCCCAGACTTTAAACCGTAGACCCTGTACACGCACCCAAGCCCTGAAAGCTGCACATTAAACCCGAAACGCGGCAACTTAAAGCCTAAACCTTAACCCTAAATCCTGGAAGGCGCACCTTATACCCCAAACCTCAACCCTAAACCCTAAAAATCTGCACCTTAAACCCGAAACCTCAACCATAAACCCTGAAAGCTGCACTTTATGACGGCTGCCTCCTGCTGCTCCTCCTCTGGCTCTAAGGCAGCAGGCACCTCAGACACGCCGCTTGCCGGGGCTGGGCAGCACACATCGTTTGGTAGTTCACCGTTACGCGATAGGAACGTACGAGTATTCTTTTCGTGCGAGGTGAAAACTGCGCATAAGAAAGCCGCAGCATGCATCGTCTACTCGGAACAGTGTCTGCTGCTCCGAACCAGCTATTCCGACACGCTCTCAGCTCGAGTGATTACGTTGCTGGTGCTACTTTACTAGATCCTACTAGCGGTTGGACGGACGATATCAAGCCCTGGAGACCGTAGGAACAGCCCCTCCTCCCACAGAGCTGAGAGCACTTTCGCAATGTGCATTGGTCCGAAGGTCAACGAACCCCGCACTGAAGTGGCGTATTCTGCTGCTTTGAGGCTCTGCTATATCGGGACCGATGATGTTACCTTAAGTGTAACTGCATCTCTCCAGAATGGCGCGACTCTTCCCTGACGGCTTCTGGCTGAGCCCCTGCACGGGTGTGTGTGTAACCTTCAGCGATCGTCTGCAGTGCCATTTGGCAAAACTGCATACTATCTGAAAATGTCGGACCTTTCCGCACTCTTCTCTCTGCGGCGCACTGCCTTGAAGGTGCTTTGGAAAGAATCCGATCCAAGCTTCAGAAGCCTACAGGGAAGCTTCTCACCGTTGCTCCTCTGGAGCTCAGGTGGACTAGAAGTGGCTAGCAATCGATCTGCAAGAGAGGCTAGGCAAGACCGAGCTTCCTGCTACACAAGACTCTTGCAGCGGAAAATCCCTTGCATGCCGTCCAAATGGTTTGGAAGACTGCACGAAATCCGAAAGAGGGCAAGAACGGCCATCCTGTCCTACGAAGGCCCACGCCAGAGGGTGTAGGACTAGTTTGAGCTAGATTCCAGATTGCTGGTCTTGCACGCATCCCCACTGGCCCCTACCTACAATTGTAATTGTCCCAGCGGAAGTCCCAGTGCTACAGCCGCAAGTCCGGACTGGGCGTCGTCCTTGTCACCTGGGATAGGAAATCTTGTTCCATGAGGGCACTCCACAAGTTGCGAGTCCAGGTCGAGCCGCAGCAACTTCCACCACATCCATTCGCTCCTCGAGGCCTCGCGAAGACGCGTGCGACTTTGAATTGCAGCAGCGGAACCGTCTCTTAAGCTGCAGACGCTGCAGTGACGTCGAGAGCCGCCGCTGGCTGGCATAGATGTCATCGAGTCGTGCCAGCAGCAGCGCCATGTTGGATGTGCCTGCGAAGATCACCAAAAGCTTTTAACCCGGCGGATGTGGTTCCTTTGTGCCCCACTCCTGCACTATGTTCCGAGGTGATGCTCGAGTCAGACAGGGTCGACTTCTTGTCGTTCTTCTCCTCCACCTGGGGAAGAACGCTTCAAGTGCTTCGGGTGCTCGGACTCGCTGCTGAGCCCTTGGCTGGCAAAAGTTTCACCGTCACCTCGCCACAAGGCACGGTGCTAGCGGCTAGCGGATCGAGTTTCACCATGACCCATCGCCTTGACTTCAAGGTATGCCTCGATGCCTTGACGAGGCAACGCAGTTTGAAGTGAAATTCTGCGCTTTTTCGCAAACTCCTTCCACGTGGCCTTTACCGGCCCCGAAGAGACGAAGCTCGCCTTCGAAGCCCTGGCAGCGACGGGTTTCGTTTGGGCGTTTAGGTCTGGGTCTTCTCCTTTCCGCTTTCCGACGGAGAGCCTGCGGACAGAAGCACTGGCTCTCGAGCACCGTGGAGCCAAGGTAGTCATCTTCCTGTAGTGAGTCTTGACACTGGCAAGAAAACAGGTCCGAATGCATTTTGTATGAGGGAGCGCATATGTGACTGCGGCATCCCTGCACTAATCGGGTCCTTGATGATCCGCCAGTCTTGGTCGAAGAGCTGGAACCGCAGATGCTCTCCAGCCTGGTAGTCCGCCATCACGAAGGCCTTGCGTGCCGCCGTCACGGCACTTTATGTGTGCTGAAGTGCTCGAAATCTCTGTCTTCAGAAGACTTCAGCCTGTCATTATATCCTGCATGGCCGAGCAGCCTCGTCCCACACCGGGTTCGTGGTGTCCTGCATCGCATCGCTCACATTGCACCCCGGTCTTGTGCAGAAGATGGTGCAAAGGTGGAGGAAGCGTGGCTCAGCAGAGCATGACACAGGAAAGGAAACTGTTTGCTGAGTCTGCGGCGTGGATGACGCGCGTGACGACCCCAGTGCCAGGCTTTCCAAGTACCACACCTGTCGAAGAATGTTAGCTGTAGTTCGGCCGTCCCCAATGTAAACATCTCCAGATCCGCGACTTCCACGGATCGCCATACATCATAAAACCATAATGAAAATGAAAAGCTCTACCTTTTGCTACCCATCGTTAAAACATGACTCACCCCGGCTCAGCGGCAATAGCACGAAACTGCTGTCACCGCGAATGTCTTAGGCCCCTGCATTTGCAGTACACATCGGATTTGCCTCTTCGCCATGCATTGCAGACACAGGTAGGCGAGCTTCTGCAACAACAACAACCCACAGGAAGCTGCCGAACTGAACCACAGGGACGGTGCTGGGTGCTGGGCCTGTGAGCGGAACGAGGTCCGCATTTCGCAAGCCACGAGCCTTGATGATGCGCACCTGCTACAGAGGGAAGCCACTTCCCCCAGCGTGAAACACTTAGACTTCGCACTTCGTTTAGACTTAGAACCCCTTTCGAGTCCTCGATGGACTCGATGAGTGGCTGCGGTGGGCCGCGAGGGACTGCCATGAGAACGCGTACTGTACATGGCACAACTGCCGCCTGTTGAAAGGCCTAATGCTGTTAAGTGCGTCCTGGCCTTTGGTGGGGTCCAGGAGGCACTCCAGCTTGTCGGAGACCGACTTGACGCACCTCGCTTGCCCAATGGTTGCAGACACCTCTTGCAAACATTATGTTCGATGAAATCCAAGAAGCTTTCGCAAGTCCACGATATCTGTGACTTGGGCATTGTTGCCGCCCTGGCATTCACGACTCGCTGCAGCTAGACTGCTCTTGTCCAAGTCCCCGTGGAGCACTGAGACTACAATAATTTGCGGCCTCACTTAAAGCTTAAAACCCCCCCGGCCTTGAGGCGCAAGACTACTCCAATGAGTTCATTGAACTCGACACTGGTGCCTGCAGGCACAAGTCAGAATGAGATATAAAATGTGCCCTTGAATTCCCTATCTCGGACTTGGAAAATGCGAATCGGTCGCGATTCATGTGCTGCAGCAAAGATCTATAGCTTTGAACACTTCGATGCTCAACCCCCGCTACAGAGCTGATAGCCTACAGCCAAATGGGGGGGGCATCCACACACGACTCACAAGAATAAAAGGGGCAAAGCGATCCGAATGTAAATCTGTGGTGTTCTGTGCTCATCACAGCTTGCTGCAACCAACTCCTTTGATCACACGAATTGCCTGCACGCTCGTTGTAGACGGCCTTTGTGCATGGACGGCGCGTGCCCAGACACATACGACAGTAAGTCTAATGCAGTCCGACTGAAAACTGAATCATGCAGGGCACGGCCATGATGTCCTGCAGATCTTGGATATCCGTACCTCAGCACTGCACAGTGCAAGCGGTGCGCGCGGGGGGAGTGCAGAATACCTAAGCCACTCACCAAACTTTGACAGGATCTCACGGAACTCCAGGTTTTGCAAGAGCAGTGCAAACTCCTTCTCACCGATGGACTTGTCCTGATTCACATCCTCGGTGCTCATCGAAATGAGAAGAGTTGCCCGGACAGATCACATGTACTGATCGAGGCCGCAGCATAGCACTCGAAAATGTCCTGAAGATGTCTTTTCAGGTACCGGATCTGTGCCTGCACCGGTGCTCATCGCTATCACGGAAGAGTCATTGTTCTCATCGCATCATTGCTTGGGCAAGATCCAGAATCTAGCTGTGCCCCCGAAGAATAGAATGGTGACTGCTCTAAATCGTCCTGCGACGGTGCTGTCTGATGCTCGACAAGAGCGAGCGAGTGCAGAGCATCGCCCTAGCCTCCTCTTTTTCCGCTTCAGACACCTTGTTGATCACCTCGTCACTCTCATGATGCTCTCCGGGCTCATCTGGCTGGATGAGCAAACTTGGATGCGGACCTCACACAAGATTCCTATAAGCATGTTGAGCACCTCGGCGAGCAGGTTTGGGAAGAAGAAGAAATTCCAGCGATGAGCGAATCTGTTCGTTCGGTTTTCAATCCGCCACCATGTTTGGTAAGCCGGAGCACTGTAGCACCTGAGTGCAGGCCTAGCCACCGTGAAGGCGCTCAGGATAATGCAACCGAGGAAAAGGTAGGCCTAAGCACAATTCGACAACCATGATGGCTGTTGGCTGCTCACTTGAGAAGTCGCTTGGCAGCACGTCCCTTGGCACAATAGCGCGGTTCCCGCACCATCAGCTGGCCCGGACTGGGACTCAGGAGTGGACCATTATGCTGCCGAGAGCTCCACCGAGAGCTGCTATCTCCTCGGGAAGCGAAGAAAAGCCTCGCTGCGCGGCCTACCGAAGGCGACTCTGGCAGGGCATCCATCGAGACCAGCCGAGAGGCGTCGAACACCTCAGCGCCCAGTGCGTGCTACGCACTCCCACTTTGAGTGGTTCTGCGCTTCGTCGGGCACCGTAAGCGATTGCTGCGCGTTTGCCGGGCAAGTGCGAGCACAGAGGAACATGCATGGCACGGCAAAAATGACTGATCATCACATGTGAAACTCAAAACCACTCGTAAAGCAAGCAGCTGGATCGAAATGCAGAACAAAGGAACAACGGCTGGACCGTCTACGAGGGTCGCGTGCATGAAGAGTGACCTGAAATGGTGCATTTGGTTGCAAGAACATGACCGCCTCTGTTTCTGTAGAGCAAGCTGAAAGGAGTGCAGCTCCCAATTAAACATGTCGCGACCAATGCTGCCCACAGCCCCTGCAAGCAAGCTCTACAACGTGGTACGGCCAGGCCTCATCGATTGCTCGACGCTGCTGAAATACCTGGTCTCCAAATACTTCGCGGCGTCGGAGTCGGTCGACTGGCCCACATGCAAAGCCGCTGCTAAATTACGCCGACGAAATTGCGGCCGAAAGACACTTTGTACTCCTGATGGCCTACATAAGACAGTATTTTTCATCGTTGTATTCGCTTGTATAGCACTGGGCTGTGTTGGGTGTATTGGATGACATATCTCGGCCAGCCGCAACTGGTAATGCCTCGCACATGTGACAGACCGGACAGCAAACAATGACAAACGTCTGCTTTTAAAAATACATGTATGATATACCTATATGTAAAAATGTACGTACGTATGTATGTACGTACATCTGGAGGTATGTATGTATGTATGTATATGTATGTTTGTATGTTTGTATGTATGCAACCACCTTATGGTAGGTAGACTCCTGCTAATGGATCTGACAAGGACCTGACTGCGTTTTTCACCCGGTGGCCTGCATCTACAGGTGATTGGTAAACCAACTACCGCAATCTCCACAGACCTAGCTTTCGCTGTAAACCTTCCAGTTTTGCCATGGCTCTGCAAAACCATGACAGCCACATGCACCGTTCAAACATGAATTTGATGACCTGGTTTTGGAGTTCCTGCTAAAGCCCAGCCCGTGACAAGTTTTGCAATCGCACCACCTGCAAATCCGTAAACGCCACGTGCATCTTTCAAGACCGCGAACCTCAAGGAACTGAGCCTGCAAAATCTGATTTTAGAGGTTTTCTCTGAGCGAGAGCGAGTGAGTGATTGGGTGAGAAACAAGCCTGCATGCATGTCTGCTGCTTTCGGGGCTGTGGGCCCCGCAATGCCTGCACAACGAACTTGAAAATCAGCGCGCACATGAACAAGATGACCAACAGCCTCGGAAGAGGGCTCGCGGAGAGGTACGGGCTCAGACCCTATGTTTGATGCAAAGCCGTGCAATCGCTTGAGGAAACTCCTCCCAAAGTTGTGCCCAGCAGCAAGCACATGGTGGTCATCACCCCCCGCATGGCTGCCGAGATGCCTGGCCAGCACGTGGATTGCTGAGAGCTGCTTTGCTTTCTGACTTCAAGGTGCAACTTATCTGCACGGAGGATTGGCATGTACAGTGACAAGACCACGGTGACGAATGCATCCACATCGCATGCTGCGATGATGACCAGCTAGTCGGGAGTTTTCTGAATGGGCATTCGCTTGAAGGCTATGAAACCTCCCGGAGCGCAAACGAAACTTTGCTTCTGGTTCGGTCAACTTCTCCGGCGCCGGAAAACGCACGAGATTGGTTAGGCCGTGCGACATGCTTCTCCCGTCCTCGCCTTTCAGCAGCATCATCGCTTCTGGAAAAGCTCGAAGAAGGCTCGTTAGTCGTGCCATGCGCACTAACCGAAGCCTGAGCTGGAAAGCAGACTCTCCTTCTCTACATCTTACCATCTCGTAATGATCCATACGGTCGTCCCACACGTAGACCGGCTCGTGCATGTACTCCGATAAGTCTACAACAAAATGACTCTTCTGGTATAAAAAAATACAAAAAAAGAACCTATCATTATCACTTAACACCGCTTCCTTTTCCTGGCTCCTTGGCTCGGCCCTGGCCCTGAGCTCCGGGCGCGCGAAGAAGTTGGAACTCTTGGAGCGCCTCGCCTCGGAGAGGAGAGCAGGCGGAGCTCAAAGGCAGAATGCGCTGACCACATAAATGATATCTGGGCATGGTGCTCCAGATGCTCCAGTATAGGTGTTGATATTTCATATGTAGAGTCATGTAATATGATATGACAACATCAAGACTTTGTATTTGTCTGCATATACACCTAAACATGTTCACTTGCCTGTTCAATCACTCATCTGTTTAGACCTATTGTATTTGTATTCACAATGCGTGTGTGTGTGTGTGCGCATGCATACACTTGCGACACGTATACATTGCATTCACTAGGACATGCAATACATGAGACAGACCAACGGCCGAAGATTGGAAGGGTTGAGCCATCTGCTCTGCAAATCGCTCAGACTAGATCGGCTTGATCTCTCCCAGAGCCGACATCCAGGCTCCCAACTCAGATCTGGCAAAAAAATGATGATGATCGGAACGATCCAAAGCTCGGCCACCATCAGGATCACCAAAATCTCAGCATGCACGCGCGCACACACACACAAGCACACACTCTCACACGCACACTCACACACTCTCGGACAGGTATAAGGCATGGCAACAGTCTATCCATGGGGAGCTTTTCGGCAAATTCATGCCGCATCATCTAGCAGTACAACATCTGTGAGCTTGGGATCCCGGCCAGATCAAAGATGAACCACATATCATGGAAGCAGTTCCGCTTTCTGCGAAAGCCACAGAAGCGAATTATCAACTCCGCAGTGAAGAACACCTGCGTTGCGAGGTGCCACAGCTAGCTGCGTGCGTGTCTGTCTATCAATCAATCTACCTATGTGGTGTGGTGTGGTGTGGTGTGCGGTGGTGGGTTGCTTCCCCGTGGTCCGGGGGTGGTTCCCCCCCTTCCCCCCTGTGGCATGGTGTGGCTTCGGGTTTGCTTGCGGTGGCTCCCCCCTGCCTTTTTGGGTCTGCTTTGGGTGTTTGGCATACTCAACCCTTTGATGATAACGTGATGATGATGGGGACGGTGATCACCATCATCATCATTAACTCAAACATCTTAATGTTTCTTTGGTTGGTCGTCGGGCGTCTTCTGTCCACGTGCCTGGTAACGATTATCGCTTTATTGATCGTAGGGCGACTATCTTCATGACAGTTGTCGCTTTGGGGGCAATTGCCATAAAGTTGCAATGGGCCAGCTGTCACAGGGGATCGGGCCTGTGAGGGAACGCGGTCCTCGTGACAGTTGCCTTGCTTAAGACCCTCATGTCGGAGTCGGGTTTTTTGGAGAAGTGTCCGCAGTCACAAGGATCGGGCATGTTCGGGACGCGATCCTCGTGACAGATGACGGCTTTGGAGCGGTGGGGGGGATAACATTGGGAGGGGGGGGTCGGCGAACCGAGAACCGGGATCATGTATATGCGTGTGGGTGTGTGCGTGTGGGTGTGTGCGCGTGTGTGTATGTGTGTGTGCTTAGCTTGTAGCCGCACCCTGTGCTCCAGGTAGAGCAAACTGTCAAGACAGTCGCAGCCATGTAGGATCAGGGCAAGCCGAAATGAAAACCTGGCACCGTTTCCAAGTCCCCATGCAGACAAAGCCACGCAAAAGATGTTCTCAACCACTGCGAAGATGGGGTTGACCTGACAAAGGCCGGCCGAAGAAAGGTCTCTCCGACCATAAGCAAACATGACGCGACTGCCAGGTCAGCGAATGCGAGCTTTGAAAACCAAAACCTTTATGCGACTCTCCGAGATTCCTCGGCATGGATACGAGTAGCACTTTAGTACTTTAATCCCCAGCGGGCAAAGTGTTCCCGTGCTTTGCTCCTTTGAGCCGAAGACCGTCCCCATGCATCCCAAAACCCTGAAGCATCCCGTACCTGGCACTGCACAGGAAGGGCTTCATACCCAATCCTTTGACAACAGTTCTAAGCCTCGGCTTGATAGAGGGAGTGCGACTTGTGCGTGTTGTTGTCCTGACCGAACACTGAAGGCCCAGAGCACAAAGTTCGAAGGCAGCGACCAATGCTATGCTGGTTGTCGTAGCAACCAGTATAGTCCAGTGCAGGCAGGCTGCGGCTTCAATGCCAAGCCAGAAACAGTAGGCGATGACCATGCCCATCGAACCTTGCATTCTGCAACCTCACAACCTGTGGACTGAATCAAAACCCCGTAAAAGTGCCCTGTCCAGTGCCTATGAAAGCCCAGTAGCAAGAGAAGAAGACAGGGCTTGCAGCGACCAGCCCGCAGCAGCCGTTGTGATAGGGACTCTCCTTCACCGGCTCCTGGGATTCCCAAACATATCCAAAACCAGCCTTTCAACCGACCCTCAGGGTTGGCTCGGGCAACAGAGGGCTCATGTGGGCTCGTGTGGCTCCTGGTGCGCATCTGGGTCCACGTGCCTCTTGCGCCTTTTCTGGTAATCGTGGAAGCGCTCCTGCAGGAATATGTAACGGCTCGGGACAGCATCCTGGCACCCCATCCGCCCGGACACTCGACGCTCGCTGTCAAAAGGCAGACCGCAAAGGTTTCTGTCATCTTCGCCTTCCGAGGTTTGCCCGTCTCCAGCGTCCTGGAAATGGGCAGAAGCTTGTCTTGTCAACGTCTACACATGTTATGCATAGGTGAATGGTGTCGTCACTGTTCCCTTCAGCAAGGAAAACGGTCTGCATGCCCCTCAAGCATGGCAGGTTCATGATGTGTCTCCTTTGTGCGAAGCTCATTCCATAGCTTGAGCTCTCCGGTCAATCACGCGAAAAAGGGTTGAGTTGTCCATGCACGGGATGTGTGCAGAGTTATGCACTGCTTACGGCGTTGTCCCCTATGGTGTGCTCATTTCACGCCGGCGTCCTGATTATGCTGCCCAGGAAACGCACGAGCTTCTGCCCTTGGATACGCAAGATTGGCTCGACATGCGTAATGGCACTGAGTCGCAACATGCACGAATTCTACAGGCCGAAGGCTCATGCGAGTACCAATGGCGCAACAAGTCCGAAGGAATGACACGAACCAAACTCAACGGAACGCCAACAGATGTTCCTTCAACAAGCGTCGGCAGGAAAAATCACCTGCCCTGTTCACGTTCCGGGTGTTGCCAGAGATGGGATCATGCTGGAGCATGTCCTGTTCAATTGATCCGAGCTGTTAGATTGAACCTGCGATTGAAGTGACCAGCCTCAAAGAAAATCTCCATGGGTACGGATCCTTTCCTGAAACAGGCAGACTGACACAGGTGTCACATGCCCGTCTGACAATCTTCAATCTGCGAGGACAGTGCACGACGACACAACCAAGCCAAGCGTCTTTCCAGTCTGCACCCTAGTTTTGGTCTCCCCGGCACGATAAGCTTGCTCGATCTTCGTGCTCACTTTGCGGGGATAGTCTCGCCAGCCTCAGTTCAAAGCGAGTCGGGACCAGGAAAAAATGTCGCTGCAGCACTGGCCGCTTCATGTTCGCATGTGGAAAACTTGAAGCATTGCTGCCCGAAAGGCCACTCCGGTGCTCCCACTGCCAGCTGACGCTGGGGAAGGGATCCTCTGATTGGTCAGCTGACTGTGATCAGTGTTCGACTCGGAGGAAAAGCGCCTCCATGTTCGTGCTCATCGCATCAGAATGCAGGGTGTTAAAGGACACCCAGGCACCTGTAGCTCACCGCAGATTTTGCAACTTTTTCAGGGCCACCGAAGAAGCACTCTGCGCAAGCTGTGACCATAAAAAGCAGTGAGCCGGGTGACCTATCTTCTGCTCGATGTAGGACTTCCCATGGCTGTTCGGGGATGCCTGAGGCTGGCCACGACAGCACGCGCACTCCACTGCTGCACGACGCGTTTCCCGCACCTTCCCTTACCCATGAAAAAGTGTGACCTCCGGTCGGACGGTCGGGGACTTTCATAGCCGTGTTGCGCACTTCGGCGGCGCATCATCAGGAGGTGCTACAGACACCGACGTCGCCTGCGAGATTGCAAAGTGGCTCGGGATCATCGCCTAAGCCTCCCGCCTCCGGCTCTGGCGAGGCGACACGTACCGTGGGCTTCGGGGCCTGGCCCTGGCCACGTGACGTCGAATCGAAGCGCAGAAGCAAAAAGCAAGAGCAAGGCTTCACTCCGCAAGGAGTGCGTCGCGTCGCTTCGGGTGTTGGGGGCTCCCCTTCTCCCCTTCTCCCCGTTTCCCCTGCTTAGGTCCTCGGCGCTGCCCACGGCTCCAGGCAGCTCGGAACCCGAAGCGACCTCGGAAGGCGCGCTCGGCCCGTTCTCTGCGTTCTGCCACAACTCCTGCGCGCGGCTGGCTCGGTCCCAGGGTCCCAGGCCACGTGGGATTCCCCCAGCTCGGTGTCCTGGCAAAGGAGACGTCTGAAAACGGACGTCTCAGACGCTCAAAGCCGCGAGTCCTCGCCCTTTGTCGAGGACATTGCAGCTCATGGCATGGTAGCAGTGCTATGTGTACTGTGTTGGCGTGATTGAATCTGACCCAGCCTGGGCGGTCGAGAAGAAACTTGATTCTGTTCTCTGCATACTGTATAATCTACTACGTGTAGGGGTCTCGTTCATGCGGATCATGAAGCGTAGCGCTGTGTGGCCAGCAAGCGCCAGCATGCTGTGGTGTCTTATCAGCGGCGCGTCCTGTGTCTGGGACTGGTTAAGCCGGTTAAGCTCATGAAGCTCAGCCCATCAGATCCAGATCCGCAGAGCGGGAGCAGATGATGACACAAACATGACATGAGCCCGGCCTTCCACAAGATTCCACAAGCTCACCCGCCACGAGAATTACCCGCAGGCTGACGGGTGCCGAACGAGCTCGAAAATCTCCTCCTGCGCCGCCACACTTGCCGGAAGCCGGATCCGCAGTGCCTCTGCGTGACGATTTTTTTGCTCATGCGTCATACGATTGAAAGGGAAGGCGGTTCGCCTGCGGGAGAGAGTGCAGCCGGAGCCTCTCGCACAGCTCGCGATGTTTGCGCACATTGTGTTGGAATGTGAGAGACGCTGAGCCAGATGCCCCGAAGGCGCTTCGGCAAGCTCCAGACACGCGGCCTCGTGTCCAAGCAGCCCCAGGCTTTGAAAGGATAAGCAAAGGCTGAAGCCACTTGGTTTCTGTGGCCCTAGAACTGTTCCTGTCTCCGCCTGTGAGCGAAATTGCGCCATGGCCGCGAGTGCGAGGAAATCCCGGCGCCACCGGTGCCAGGCTCGACCTCAAACTTAGTGATGGGTTCAGTAGCCATTCCCAGGCCAGTACTGCCGGAGTACCCGACATACCGCGTAGTCATCGTCACATGCAGCAGCTGTCTTTTTTGGACGCTCAAGTCTCGTAGTGTTGTCTCATGAGTTCCAGCATCTCGAGGTCGACCTGGCACGCGACTTGCACCAAAACTCGCCTTCCCCTAAATGAAGACTGCACAAGGGTGCAGCCTTGAGCCTCTCCGCATCGGAGTTTTCTTGCACAGTGTCTTCCTGCGGCAACGGGGCACAGCCCGTACCCAGACTGCAGGGAGGTTGAGCATGACTCGAGTCTGCAGGAGTATTGACGAAGACCCCGGAGCCTTAAGGCCTCGACATTCGATCGCGGTGTAAGGTCCACCGAGAAGAATCGACAGCAAGCGAAACGTGCCTTCTGCAAGTCACCACAGGCACAGCACTGCAAAGGCGCCTCCATCCGGTCCGAATTGGCCGGCTCCTTCGCTCTACAGCGAAGGCGAAACGACTTGACACACGTTCGCTTCAAGCTATCGCGAGGCAAGTCTCTGCCTTCCGCAAAGCGATGCAACTCAAACTGCTTGCCTCGACACGGTCCGAAGTGTCCCCAGCCGAGTGTGAGGGCTCCTGCAGTGCCGATGCACGCTCACTTGATAGTTGCAGTTACAGTGTCCACAGCCACTCCTCCGCGCTTTGCTGAGTCGCCTGGCGCAGAAAAAAGAGACCATGACAGAGATGGTCGCGGATGCTCTCGGAGGTGACGCTCCAAACGCAAGGACCGCAATAGGCTCTAACACTCCTTGCGCCTCCGTTCGGTCCGAGTTGGTACCAACCGTCGATGTCGGCTCCTTCAAAGATCCATCAGTTCACCTTACCTCTCCCATTCCGAGCTCACGATGTTCCTGTTCTTTTCCGGGTCGTGTGCGCAACGGGAACGGTGGTGAAGAGGACTGATGACGATGATGGGGTACGTGATAGCAGGTTGACATGAGTCTCACACTGTCCGAAGGCATCCCTGACACAGAACGTGCATCCTGAAAAACTTGGGTTGAATCGCAGGTCTAGCGCTCCGACATAAGCTCGGCGTGTCACAGAACTTTCAACTCGCTTGCAAGCACCGCTACTTCAGAATGAGTTCTGCTGCGTTCGACACTTCAGGAACGTGGTCTGTTGCAAAGGCAAGCTCGCTCCTCGACTTTCCTTGCTTGCGCCTGACACAATTTGGGCATGTGACTCCGGATTTCCGATCAATGCCAGTCTTCGTAACACGTAGACTGTGATGCTCTGACCACGGATCCACTGTTGTCAACACTGGCCTGCGTCGTGCCCTTGAGCTTGACCTGCAAGCCGCTTAGGATACCAAAGGATATTGTAAGATGGCACTTGCGTGTCTCCCGAGATTAAACCTTTATGACAGGTCAAGGCCCCAGTCTCCTTCTTTTCGCACGCAGACCAAGCACAACGAATCGGAGCCGGACGCTTCTAGAATCTGCATCAAGCACACGGCCAGGCATTTCTGAGAAGTCGCCACCGCTGATGCAGCCGTAAATTCTTAAGTGTTCCTTGTGCCTGCTTACCTTGCAGCTCGAGGTCCATGGATAGACGATGTTCTTCTGCTCTTCGCTCTTCATAGATGAGGCCCTTTCCTCTGGAAGAGCAGGTTCACCTCACAGTTCCATGGCCAACTCGTGCATCTCTCGGCAACTTCTCAGAACCCTGAAGTCTCCTCTGCTGCACCAGTCGCCAGTCGCGGCGAGTAGCCGAACTAGCGGTTCTTCCAGTACCAGTTGCTGACGTTGTGACGGGCCCACATCTCGCAGCGCGCGGCGCTGGCGAAGGAACGCGCTGCGCAATGTCATCGGACATGTGTAGTTGCGTTTGGTGGTGGCAGTGACTTAACGGGATCTTAACAGGCTTAACACAAACAAGCTGCCTATGGCCAGGCAGGTGGCAAGTGGCTGCCGATCGCTCAGGGCTTCCCATCCCAAGCCACAGAGTCCACCGCTGTCGTGTCGAACGGAAGCTAACCGCGCGCTCCTCTGAAAGTCCCCGAAGGATGCATCCTCACCTGTGCAGGTGCCGGGCCACATTGCACAAGCTATGAACACCCGCTGGTTATCCAGATGCAGTCCGCTCACTGGACGGCACATACTCCTCACAAGCTCCAAACCATAGCTGGCTCCAGGCGCGGGTGGCAGTCTCAAGTTCCCAGCCATGGAAGGGATACCTCATATCCGGTCAAGCGATTTTCGCAGCCAAACTGTTCCTCCTTCGCTGCCGCGTGTTGTTCTGTGCCCAGGTGCGGGTGCATGATCTTCGTGCAGTCGGATCTCCATCTTACTGGTCTGGTTGGGCCGAATCTCGCAAGGCACAACATTCCAACGAAGTGCGCCGGGCGCGCCCCGAAAACCGAACCGCGGCCTCACCATACCCATGTGAACTTGGCTCCCGCCCGCAGCAGCAAGCTGTGCAAGAGCCCTGTAGCCGCAACCATTGCCTGTCTCGCCTCAGCCGCATTCCGTGGATCTGGAAACTTCGGCTGTACACCTTACGTACTACGGCACGAACGTTGTTCTCGAGGTGCTGGAGGTTGCAAACTCATTTAAGCACCGAGTTGCTGTCGAGGGCGTACTTGGCCAGGTTCGGTTCGAATTCCGCGTAGGCTTCAGCCAGCGAAGTGGCAAAGCTGGGCCCAAAGCCTGTACCCATCCTGGCATCTCGACCCCAGCACCTCCCGGTCGTGAGGCAAACAGCTCGCGCCTGCTCCGAAGAAATTCCCGGAAGGCTTCGGCTGTTGCAAAGTGTGGGAGCTGCGGGGGCGACCCGGCCATCTCCGCCTGCAGTGATGAAAGCGCTCTTCCGCTCTTCTGCTTCAGCCGTCTTCAGCCTCCATGGTCTGGATCACGAGCGCCGTGCGGGCGCGGCGGAACGCCTACTGTCACTGTAGGCAAGAGGATTGCATCCTGTGTGCCCCTCTCATGGCCCGAGGTAAGCCTCTGCTGCCGAACAGGGGATGGAGACGCCATCCACGTGAAGCAGCTCGGCCCAAGCAATTCCTTGAGGAGCCGGGGCAGTGGGATAGTCGCTCTGGTCGAAGTGCCTGAGCCAATTCCCCAAAGGTGTTTGGCATGGACTTGGCATGAGCAAATTTCAACTTTCCTGGCCTGTAGCGCTGCGGCAATGAATCCGAAAGCCTACATTCCAAGTCCATGCAGCCTGTGCTCGGCAAGCACAGAGAGGCTGCAGCTCCTTCTCTCTCTGAACTTGGGAGTCCCGGGGCTCCCGGAGAGGATCGCACGGTGAAAGAGGCCCGCAGACTTCGGCGCGGCCAAGTGCGCATTGATCGTTGTGGCACCTGCCGAATGTCCCAGCAGTGTGACGTTCCCTGCATCGCCCCCAACAGCTGCGACATGCTGTTGAACCCAGCGCATGCAAAGCTGTTGGTCCAAGAAGCCATAATTCCCACTGACACCACGTGGATCTCTCTCCGGCAGTCTGCGAGTTGCCATGAAGCCCAGCACACCAAGACGGTATTGGCAAGCAATCAATATGATGTCCTCGGACAACGCCACAAGATTTTGGATGCCGTTGTATCCAGACGCATCGCCTCCTTGTAGGCCTCCACCATGCAGAAACCTCGCAGGTCCGGATTGAGGGTGTCATATGCTTAGCTGTGGATCTCTATCCACGGCCCACTCTGAAACAGTAAGGCACAGCTCAGGTCAGGAACACAGCCACCGGCAGTTGAGAAGCACAGAGCCGAGGCAAAAAAAATTCAGGTACAAACACTCTTCGCTTTGACCAGCATGGCGCCGACTTGGATCACGCCGGAAGCACGCAGGGCCATCTGCGGTCGGAATTGTCGTTGATGGACACGCGAGGTTGGGTGGCATCCATCGTGCAGCCGTGCCAAACTGGATGCCCCGGAAGGCCGCAATGGACTTGGCTGCAGCCGTTTCCCAGCGACCTTGTATTCTTCCGCAAGTTGTGACGACCACTGGTGGACTTGTGACGAGCACATCCACCATTCTCCGGGCATGACGGGCCCGACGGCTAGGCAGCATCACTAGACACGTCAGCAACAAGCCCAAAAATATCATCCAGGTGGAAGCACGGTGCCCCCGCCCGCCCTCGCCTGAAGCCAGCACGACATATCCTGCAGACGGCATTGTGCCGAAATTAAGTTCAAAAGCTCAGCAAGCCTCAGCTACGAGCTGCTGCAATCGACCCTGGCTCGAGCCGCAGGACAATGCCGCACAGACGTTCTACTCCTCTGCTTCTAAACGCAAGCAGCAATCATCCTGACCCTGGCATGCAGAAAAAGAAGTGCGAACTCTGCGTCTTCGGCTTCTTGGGGAAGCCTCCCCGCTCCCTGCGACTTCTACCTCCCTAGCCCCAGCTCTTGCCTCCGCAGCACGCGTGGCCTCTAAGCGCAGCGCCTGCACGGAGAGTTGGTGGAAATGGGTCCGAGTCCGAGGCGATAATTGAAGGCTTGAGAAGGCATTTGAAGGATTCTGCGTGCTTAGTGGTACTCGAGGTGATACTAGTGATGTGTGCACATCTTTTTGCTGTTTGTTTGCCTGCTTGGTCAGGTGTCTGGTATGAGCGTCCGGGGGCTGCGGGTCGGAACCCGAAGATGGAAAGCCGGATTTTGGTCGAAATGGCGGTCCAAGATTTTAGCAGCAAACCTTCCACAGGATGATGACTGATCTGGCAATATCTGGCAGATACGTTGTTCCAACAATGAGATGTTTGACATTTGACAAATGAGTAGGTCTGCTTCATGCCGGTTTACATGGGTTTGTGTCCAGTCGGGATGACTCCAGGGCCGCGGCAACATTCGCCAGCTTCCACTGCTCCAGCTCCTCTGATGGGGTGGGATGGGACATCTTTCATGAAGTGATTCATGCAATCAATGACGAAGTCTTCTTCTAGCGCCTCGCTTTGGCTGAGCCGTGTGTCCCAGGCTGACACTGGACGGCAGGCCCTCGCAGGATTGCTTTGGGTCAGTTCACCCTCCGGATCGCCCAGAAAAACACGTATTTGCCAATACCACAGAGAGTGAGAAACCGGAGAAAATAATATGACTAGCACAGAGCTGCCCTCCAGCACCACATGTCCAGGCTCCAAAGCTCCAGCATGCTCCAGCCTTCTCTCGAAGGGATTCAATCTGCCTGTCTCTGCGTCCTGAAAGAAACCAGGCTTTGCCGGATGCCAAGATCTTACGCATTTGTGGGTGCTTTGTGGATTTCCAGGCTTCTGGGCATCTTGTGCACTCTGCACCGGCGTCCTCCCTCCTCTCATTGTCAAGGGCATACCTGAGCTGGACATGGGTTCTCGGGTTCCTTGACGATTCCGCGAGTCATCGAATCTGCATCGCCGCCCAGGGGCTGAAGCGCATGTCTGTCATCTCGAACTTGCCGATCGTGGTTCATTCGGTTGACCTCCTTGGCACCTCAGGAATCTCCAATCCCTCGTGGAAGTATGGAGAACTGGGAGCTGGAAACGCCGTGCAGTGCAACTTATAAGCGATCATCACAAAGGCTGAGTTGAGCCTCGAACTGAAGAGACCACGTGCATGTTGGAACCACTCTTCGTGTTTCTCGTACTCCTGCGGTCGACTGCTAATACAAAATGCCTTGCACTCCTCTTCAACAAGATCCAAGCAGCATCGATATGTCACCGAACACTAGGGCAACTACTTCAGGGATGTGCCGGGATCCAAGCCAAGGAGCAGTCTGCAAATGGCACACATTCCTCGACGGGCATCAATATTCCAAAGCCCTGCACGTCTCCTTCCTTTGCATTTGGTGCAACTGCTGCTTGGCGATTTCCTCAGTCCAGGTTTGACTGGCCCGCATGCCTGCCCCAGCGGCACCAAACTAAACGTTGAACCCACCCCTTTCAACTGCAAGAGGAGGGGCGATGATCTACCAGCATTGCCCCCTTTGACAACCAAGCAGCATGTTCCTTGCCCAGTTTGAGCACTTCAAACTCCCGGATGCTGCTGATGTCCATCTGCGTCAAACCAATCCTGACGGTCTGCGCAGGTGCAGCTGTAGCCCGGTCTTGCCAGCTCTTGAACTCCACGCCGCCGAGAGGCTGCACCTGAGCAGCCATTCGCGACTGCCTCTGCGCGTCGAACTCGATCGGCCTCAAGTCCCGCAGCCCAGCGAAAGCAGTGAGCGTCAAGAGGAAGAAAAATTGCTGGAGCAGTCAGGTCATTGCCCTATGTCCACCTGCTTACCAAAAGCTGACCAGCTGCTTCTTCTGCGAGAGAAGACGGGCCACCATTGCTTCATCGTACTTGATGGTCTTGCTCCTGGAGGAACCCTTCAAACTCTCTAAGAAGGCTTCGGAATGCACCGATCCCATGCTGGGCTCCTGCATATCTGCTGGGCCCTCTCCTTCATGTTGTCGAGAATCAATTCTGGATCTATTTTGCAGCCTGAGTGCCGGCACTCCCTTGACTGCCGCCTGCTTTTGCTTGGTTCCAGGCCCTGGTGGGCTTTTGAGGCATCTGCGATTTATCAAGCTTTTCCATTGCTTCAGATGCTTTTCCTGCCAGAAGCATGCAGTGCAAGTTGCAGAAAACTCGTGTCGCGAGTTTCCGGCCTCAATCATGCCATTGCTCACAGCCGAAGCTTTGATCAGCTTCTCGGCCGTTCCTGGCGACGCTCCAGTCCCCTCGCACCTACTCCGACAAAGAGGTTGTGTCGACATATCGACGACTGGCAGAGCCCTCCTCGCTTGCAGCGCAGCTGGTACTTCAGCACCTTCACCTTCGGGGCAATTATCGACACTATCTGCAGTGCTACTATCGACAGCCGGAACAAGAACAGCACCTGGTATGTTGGGGTGCACCAGCCAGACGACGTTTCGACTGCATGAACCGTGACACTAGACTTAAACGATGCGACCCCTTTCTGCCGACTTACCCATGCATGTGACCGCTTTCGTGCTCTGCCTCCTTCGGGAACTCCAGGTTCTGCACATGGTAGGCAGCAGAAGGCTCTGCACACACCACCTCGGCCATGACCTCATCGGCCTCGCTAACCTGACAAGAGAACTTTTCGGCCTATGGCAGGATCAGGACCATTCTACGGGAGGGTTCAACAGTCCTGGCAGGGCAGGTGTCAAGTTCAGGTGGAGCCTTGGAAAGTCAGCCTTTGTGGCACATGTCACTGCTCACTCTCGATGCCCGAATCATTTCCTTTCGTAGGCTATGAAGCAGGAGCAGCAGCAGCAGGGTGCCTTCACGAGCACAAAGGCACTCTTGATGTGCGAGTCATGCTCCTTGAAAGTCTTGCCATAGAAAAGCCTACATGAAGAGACAGAGCACAGCCGTCCTCTGGCGGCAAGTCACGAAGCAGGTTCACCAGCTCGCCTCGCCTCGGCCACTGCTAAGCTGATCCACACCTAGTTCTACATCCCTGGATTTTCCACTGGTCTCATAGCCAACATGAAGGCTTGCAGCGAAGACAAGGAACCGGGTCTGAAGCAGAACGAGTGGCAGTCATTGACGTCACGCCATGACATGTTTCACTCACTGCGAACAAGGCCGACTAGTCCGACCCTATCCCGGAGCAACGACACATGTCCCGCAACCGAACGATGCCAATGCACGGACAGGTTGACCCAATGTCGGAGGGGCTGTCAGCCTGGATTATCACACTTTCATGGAATTGAAAGGTCCGGCTCCTGCGTCTCGATAACGATGCTCTGTCGCTCTTCTCCGAGCACTTGCAAATTAAGTGGAGCCACATTGCTTTTTGTGGTCCAGTTGGCAGCAGTAGGCTTGCTAGGATTGTTTCTTGCGTTTCACATGCCCTGGCCGAAACGTTGAGGGCACCTGTCTTCTGACTACCCCCGCTAAAACTCCTGCACTATGCCAGCTTTTAGGAACAAAGGCCCTCGCTTCAGTTGTGCCAGCCGAATGGTGCCCAGGTGTCGTGCGGCCTTCGCATCCTGTGCAAGCCATCGGAGGAAGCCAGATTTTCAACATTTCTGGTTGTCCGAATGTGACTGCAGATGCAGCCCAAAGTAGGCCACCTCGGCCTCCTTTGGCGTCTCCGCAACATCTTCGGCTGCCTTAGTTTAACCGACGTTGGCTGAAAGCTCACTCACAGGAGCCGGGATCCGGGCAGGTGCTTCGCTCTCTTCGTCTGAGGAGCTTTCCTTGCGTTCCGCTTGCATTCCGTGAAGAGACCTGCTCTGCCTGGGCCCTATGCCGCCAGGCCGCAGAGCTGTCAGAGGAGGACGAGGAGGAAGACGTGTCGCTCTCGTCGTCACTGGAGGAACTTTCTGCTTTCGATTCCTCAGCCGGAAAAGCAGAGTGGGCTTGGTTTGCTTCTCACACCGGCTCCGGGCCTCGTCGCCCTCTGCGTCCGTCGTCCCTACCTCTGCGGAGCCCGGGCCCAGGCAACAAGAAACCTTACAACTTACGAAGTTACGTTTTCAGATCTTGTCGAGGAGCTGGGGCGAGCTCGTCAGCCTGCTCCGCCTCAAGGACACTACTCAGGCCAGTGCAATGTCGTGCCGTTGCTGGAATGGGCTCGCCGGCCCGCCTTTTGTCTCTTGGCCTGCGGCTCCTCCAGCAAAGCAACAAACTGGGATTTGAAAAATTGCAAGAAAGCATTGCCTCAAGAATTAGGGGTGGCGGATGCTCCTGCTCAGGCACCGAATCCGCTTCCTGTGCTGAGCTCCGAGGAAAAGCCGCTGACGGACGATTGCACCTAAGGTGCTTCCGGGCCTCTGCCTTCTGCCGCTTCGAAGCGGCGTCTGCCATCGTTCCCAGGCAGCCGCGGCATTGGCGGAAGGCGCGGAAGCGGGCCGAAACGGCGCTGTGAACGAAGGACGTGGTCTCGTGTGACTTCGTCGGAACCCCATGTCGGGTTGGTCTGAAGCTCCCATGCCGAAGCAGCAGGCCAGACCCTACAGAATGCAAAGCTGATCTGAAGGCTCTTTCCTAAGCGCAGCACCACTCAGCACGTCTGTGAACTCGATGGTAACCTGAGATGCCACGGGCTGCAACACAACGCAACGATGCCTGCTGTGCCTGGCTGCCTGGCCTCTTCAATTCCGCTGGCCAGTACCTGGCAGGGACGATGGTAGGCCCGGTTGTGAAGTCACTAAGGGGTCGACCTGGTCGAAAGACTCTGACAGAGAGATCCCGGGGACTTTTCCGGTCCGGCAAACTTCGGTGATTTCAGTGAAACGAAACAGTTTCACCGAATGAAACCTGTGAATTGCATGTTTTTTTGAGGAAGTTGCTCTGCTGTCTTGGACAAGCAAGACAGATACCGTGATAGCGATATCAGTACCTACTATCTCGTCCAATGTCTCTCCTACCTGCCGTTCTGCCACGTGCGACGTGTGACAATCAATGCCTCTGGCTTTGACATTGCACCTCCGCGGCCACTGTTGTTCTTCTCCCGATTCAGGCACGTCACCTTCTTGCTGTCGGTGCAGAAGCGGCGCTTGTGGCGCTGGCGGTGCTTGGCTCTTTTTCGGGCCAGGTGGTGCTCCCCATAGAGGCTCAAAGCTCCTTGACACTCTCACCTGCATGCGGGGAAGGTGCCAAAGATGACAGAGCTCTTTCCAAGGCCCAACATGCCCAACCTCCAAGACCCTGGAGAAGCGCGATCCTGTTGCTGAGCCATGCCCGCCTCATGGGCGCACGTGCACAAGGCGTTTGGAAAACAGCTCCGACATTCCGAACGAGCCTGGCTGCGGAGGCCTCCGGCTCGGGCTCGGACAGCCGCAGAAGCCTTGCTCGGCAGAGCTCCCAAGGCGTAGCTGCGGCATGCTGCGACTGCAGCTGCGCGGCTGTACGGCCACGCCTACAGGTCCTAGGGCATGCGCAGAAACAGGTCCTAGGGAGGCCACCGCCTCAGCTCCTGCTCCCGCGCCGCCGCGCCGGCGCCTTGCCTCAAGCACGGCCGCAGCGAAGCTCCGCGCAAAGCCGAAGCAAACGACTAACGAGTCCGAGCTGCATCCTGTCGATGTAGGTCTTTTGACGAGCATCGCAGTCCTCGTCTGGCACGCTCGTCAACAAGTGTACATCGTGAACGAATCCGGTGGCCTGCTTCGTGCTTGGAACACACCTGCACAGCGCACAAGCATCCCCGATATGCTGCGATTGGGCTATCTTCGGGCGCCTCATCATCGCACGCTCGGCCACGCGCCGAAGCGACTCGTAATCGCGTGCCTTGGCAGCGCAGGAACGGGTCTGAAGAGTTCAGAAACTTACTTGTAGCACCTTCAGGGCATCGTTCTTGCCTGTCTGAGCCCGCAGCATCAGCATAGGTGCGGCCTGCATGGCCTGGCCGGAAACTGCAAACCCGTTCGCTTGCTCTGGTCTTGTTGCATGATTACATTATAGGCCTGTTTCTGCATTGAAGTACTTCAGCGTAGGGTAGGACTCAATGGACTGATTCCTGCACAGCTCCTTCGCAAGTCATGCCGGAACCTATTATCGATACTCGATAAGCAAGCTTTCAGAGATACCGTGTCTTTGGGAACTTGCAGCATGATGGGTCGTCGGTCCTCGTTGTCTGGCACCGTGCAGTCAATATCAGAAATAAGGATATCGCCTGGCGAGCAAATCGATTTGACAAGATGACTGGATGGCTGCATTTCACGCATCGGGCCTGAGCTCTGGTAAGCCTTGGCCAGCTGCTGCCATGCCGGCTGCATTGCCTCTGAGACGCCACGGTTTGTGTTGCAGGTGCCCCCCGCCTCAAACCTTTACGGACTTTCCACAAAGTGCATCGGTCATCCACTCCTCCACCCACCCGCAGGTCCCTTCGGCCTGGCTGTGGCCACACCAGGGAGCATAGAATCGGACGAAAGCGCTGCGGCCGCCGAGCAACGCCTGCCAGGCGTTTGAGCACAGCAGAGGAGGGCGCTTCAGGGGCCGTCCCGAACCCCCAGCCTCTGCCACGGCATCTCCACCCATTCCGCCCGTTCCGACCGCGGCCAGAAGAGGCCAACATGCCCATGCAGCAAGCATACTAGGAGCAGGGCAAAGCGGACCTTCTCAAATCTGGCAACGGGATGCTTTCATGTCATTAGCCACGAGTGCGGATGAAGAAAAGTTTGTTTGCTGGCTGTCGCTGCTGTTGTCTCTGTCACTTGAGTCGGCTTGAGCTTCGGCTGAAGCAGTGCAATGGGCAGAGCAGCCGACTCAGACGCGGAAGCGAGACTCACGCTCACCTCAAGCAACACACAGACGTGGGATCAACACGTGTCCGAGTGACCTTTGTGGTCAGAACCCCGCCGCAGGGCAGCGGCGGGGGAGACTGCCACGGCGTGTGTGTGTGTGTGTGTGTGTCTGTGTGTGTGTGTGTCTGTGTGTGTGTCTGTGTGTGTGTGTGTCTGTGTGTGTGTGTCTGTGTGTGTGTGTGTGTGTGTGTGTGTGTGTGTGTGTGTGTGTGTGTGTGTGTGTGTGTGTGTGTGTGTGTGTGTGTGTGTGTGTGTGTNGTGTGTGTGTCTGTGTGTGTGTGTGTCTGTGTGTGTGTGTCTGTGTGTGTGTGTGTCTGTGTGTGTGTCTGTGTCTGTGTGTGTGTGTCTCTGTGTGTGTGTCTCTGTGTGTGTGTGTGTCTGTGTGTGTGTCTGTGTCTGTGTGTGTGTCTCTGTGTGTGTGTCTCTGTGTGTGTGTCTCTGTGTGTGTGTCTCTGTGTCTGTGTCTCTGTGTGTGTGTCTCTGTGTGTGTGTGTCTCTGTGTGTGTGTCTCTGTGTGTGTGTCTCTGTGTGTGTGCGTGTCAGCATGTTTGCACTGTCTCACGACACAGGCGCTTTTCAAAGGCGAACGGGCCCTGCCTTCTCCTTCCAGATGGCAGTGCTTTGCTGCGCAGAAACCTCATACCGACATTTGACAATGTGAATTTCTGCAGACGTCGGCAACGGACACAAAAAGACCAGCGTTAGACTTGCCGATCCTATCGCCACATCATGCTGATCACTCACTGAAACTCATGACATCAGAAAAGGGCTTACCTTGCTGCTTCTTTGCGCAAGGACTGCACTGCGGTTTGTGCAGCAACTCCATTTTTCAACTAAGCTGTGGAACCGATAAGTTTCCTCTAAGAGGAAGAATATTTGCAACGAGGCAATCCATTGGAAGGCACCATTGAACGAAGGTGAGCGCGAGCCGGGCCATCTTGGGCCAAGAGGAGCTCTCTTGCCTTCTCGTCCACCGCGACTGCAACACAGCCCGAAACCCTCTTTCAAACAGGGCTTTGCTGAACCACGAGACCATCGAGCGACTGCTCACTTAGTTGCACCATCGTTCTGGCTCGAACCAGCCTGAACGCAAGAGTTCCAAGTGTGATCCTTCTCAAGCCTTTATCCTGGGCCTGACTCCTGCAGCTGCTGCAGTTACGGCCAGGCCTTCTGCCACCAGCGCCCCACCACTTTTGCCATGCGCTCGCCCACGGCAGCAAGCTGGGGTGGAACGTTCTGCTCGATCATGCCTTGGACGGCGCCAGATCATGTTCATGGGTTGGAATCGCCGCTGCGGTCATCCTAATTTTCTGGGACAGCTCAACCGCTTCAAGCCATCTGTGTCGTGGTCTGTCGCGGCAGCTAAGGAACTCTTCAACCAGGTGCTCTGAAGCCACTCAATGCCGCAAGTCCTGCTTGGCTCGCAATCCCACAGAGCAAAGTCGGGCTTCCAGGTGCGGTCCTGACCATTTTCAGCTTGCCATCTTGCACGCTGAAAGTGTCGCAGGCAATCACATTGAAGTTGGTGCCTTGGCTCCCAGTCAAGGTGGAAGCCGACGCATGATCCAAATAAAATCTCAACGCCCTAAGTGAGTGTATGCGGGTATCCGATTCGCCGGAATCTGCTTGGACACGGGCTTAGTTGAGCTACTGCCGTGCGTACGGAAGATTCCGAATGCACGATCATCCTAGTCCTAGTCTGATCACAGGCTCGATTCAGGAGCTCACTGCTGGGTCGGGAAAGCCTGCTAGCCTAGCAGTTTACCAGTACCAGGCATCAAACCGATGAAATGGCGCCATGCAGCCACAAGGAACATCCAAGGACATGGAAACACTCTCCAGCAGCACCTGGCAGAGTCTCTCAGGTGCTAGAAGGTGCCTGCTCAGTGTTCCAACACCGTTGGGACAAAGAACATACACATTAAAACCCGCATGGTCCAGCAAGGGCCCGTGTATATCTTGGGACAAGGTGTTCTAGTGCTGCCCCACCCTCCTCTTGTGATACAAGTCGACAGGCAAGACCCGGAGAGCTTCACTGCTACAGTACTGCCTTGTCCTCCAAGATGACGACATGCCATGTGCTCTGCACGCGCGTCTCCTCAGGGCTTGGACAGCGGACAATTCGGCGCATGGGGATTGCTTCGAAATTTCCGGGTGTATATACGTCGCATGCCATGGCCGAGACTGCACAAGCTCAAAATGACTTGCACAGTTCGAACTTCTCTCACCTACTGCGCATTGACTTGACTTTTGCAATGGTCATGTAACATGTAGACACATATTCACGCGAACCCCATAACATGGCCTGGCAGCAGACCACTTCGATCCACGCATGAGCAAAAGCAAATGCAACCAGTGGAAGCAGCAATAAGACAAATCCTGAGCACACCGCCACTACCCAGTACTGAACAGCTTTGCTTTCTTTGATTTCTGATGTTCGTCGGACGGATCTTCGGGAGCGATTCTTCCTGCCCTTGCGACAGCTTCGATTCCTGAATCTGCCTGGTTTGCAAAAAAAGGATCTTTTCCGTCCGACTCCTGATGTCTGATTGTGTCTCGTGTCCGGGCACACGTGGGTCACCAAGCCCTGCGGCTCTTGCTTACCCGCAACCCATCATGATAGTCATTCATGGTTGTAAGCTTCACAGTACTCCGCCCACTCCGCCTTCGGACACATAGGCGCGGGTGGCACCGGAGATCGCATCTCGATGGTTCTGACCTCAGGGACCGCTCGGGCTTGGGACTCTCAGATGCAAAATCCCCTCCAAGGCCTGCAAGACGGTGCTGCTCTAGCGTTCCAGTCTGCATCTCTTCTGTTCATCAGCTGTCAGAGTCATGGGTTTGACAAGACACAGAACCATACATTACTTAACATTCCCGTTCGATTGGAGAAATCGATTCTTAGCCTGCTTCCCTGCTATCCGAACCGCGTCAACCCCAACAAGTTGGCTTGTTCTGTTAAGCCCATTCTCTGCTTGTACCGCTTTGATTTCTTCGTCTCTGTGCTAGTCTTGCTACCCACTGCTTAAGCACAAGTTGCACAGACTGACCCACTCATCATCGAGCATTCTCCCTGATCCGATACGTTGTATCATGAATAAGTGTTGCATTTCGACATCATTGGATGAGTCTGTTCTTGGTTGTTCCCTGTCCATTTCTTCCTTCGTCTAGGTTGCCAGCCTTTAACTAATCTTATGGTATCGTACTCCATCGCTCCGAAGCTTAATCCGTCAAGGGTGTGACTGATCGATTATGCTCGTGATTTGCTCGGTGTTTGATTCGGACATGATTTGCGAGCTCGGTTATTCTATCGTTGTGCTGTGACGACGGCATGTATTGGTTCGTCAAATCTACTCGTTTGCCACTTTAGCCTCGATAATTCACTTCTTGGCCGGCATATGCTGTCCTCTCATTCCTACTTTCGGTTCCGTGCGATTCAACATCCTGTGTTCCAATGGTGTTCCATCGCCGTTGTTACGGCTCTATTTTGACTGTGGCTTTATCTTATGCTTTCGTACCTCTCATTTCTAGCTAGACTGCCGTTCACGTATTCTGCCACTCCGTCTTCTTGCTGCCATAGTGCACTATTATTGTTTCACATTCTACTGTTGCCCAGCTATTCCGGCTCGTCCATCACTCCAGTGTCATGGTATGACATCTAACAATCGTCCTATTCAAGATCCAACTCTTGGGACTTAGGGCGGAGACTTCGCAAGAGACCGTCGAGTGACCTTCCCCTTCACCACGGAGGCGAAGCTGCTACCATCGCTCCAAGCGCTGATCTCCAAGTCCACGGAGCCCATCTCCTTGGGGACCCCGAAAAGCCCCACATTGACAGGATAGAATAGAGAGTTTGAGCTAAAGCTGAAAGCTGGGGACTGGGGGCTGCTATAAACTTTTGTTGCGAGAACACCACTGATCGATGCTTTGAGCAATTCATTTGCTGTATGTTTTCTTCTACCTTCCGTGCCGAATCCATACGTTACAATGCTGGCTCTTTGAATCCCACCTTCTTGTCACCCTTGATTGCAGTGTTCGTCTCCAGCTTCGAAGTTCGACATGTTCTGTGATGGATGGGTCAAAGCCGGCGCAAGTCGGGAACATAGCCGGGAGAAGTCGGGAACAAGGAGGGAATGAGGAAATCCAATGCGAAAGCGGAGATTCGGGAAGCAAGAGAAAAAGCATGGGTGAACATTGGCCAGGGACTTCCTGCCTGGGGGGTGGGGGAATATTGAGGGTAACCCTCTTTTTGCAAACGCACACATGTCAGTCAGAGTCATTGTTCTAACGTCCTCATTCTAATGTCCAATCCTACTCCGACGGCTACTACTACTACTACTACTACTGCTACTACTACTACTACTACTACTACTACTACTACTACGACTACGACTGTGGTGCGCCTGAAACTTGTCGTTTGCTCGCGCTCCTGTGTCATAACGACCTCTTACGCTCCAGTTACATGGTAGCGCTGTTGGACCAGAACCTTCTCCTACAGGAGATGTTGGTTGCCAAAACCGTAAAGCCCGAAAAGGACATGTTGGATGCCAAGCCTGGGACAGTAACCTACAAGCCCATGTTGATTGCCACACCCCGTACCCTACAAGGGGATGAAAGGCCGGGAAACCCTAAACCTAACCTTCAAAGAATGTGGTTGAGAAACCAAAACCACAAGGAGATGCTGGTAGAGGAACGCAAACACCAAAAGGACATGGGATGCTGGTTCAGAAACTTAAACCCTTGCATGTTGGTTGAGCAACCCCAAGAGGAAAATGCTGGCTGTTCATGACCCGGCCAAAGCCCGAAACTGCGCGGGCTCGGGCCAAAAATTTGGTCCCCACATTCAAAACAAAACCAAAGCGGGCTTGAAACCGACAGAACCTGTAAGCTGCTACCTGGACTTTAAGTCATTACGTCAGGCCGCAAACTGTTCTCACCTAAACCCCACAGCTCAAAACCTCCATTGTTGTGCTGACGGCAGTTGATGCATGACTCTTGTAAGGCATGATTCGTAACTCCGACTCTCTATGATTCCCGGCTCTATCTGTCATCTTTCCCGACTCTCTTCGCTCTACGTGCCGGGCTTTTAAGCGTTTGGGGTTCTGGGATGAGGTCCAAGCGCCAGGGCAAGGGCATCGTGCGAGGACGCATAATTCAAAATACTGATTCAGCGATCTTCGTCTTCACTTTGACCAAAATACCGTCAAGCATTTCGTTTCCATTCGGGACTGACCGTCGCCGATCGAAGAGCTAGCTGCAGATTTCAGGTTTAGCATTTCCAGCGTCTGCGACCCGATCGAGCGAGAATAAACCCCGAGTGGCAAGCACATGAGTAAAGACTCATCTGAAGGGCTGGGGAGACCAGCACAACTCAGGTCCGTTGAAGGTTCAACGAGCCTCGCACAGAAGCTCCTGACACCTTGTGCCAACCCAGGTGCTGCAGCAGACATGAGTCCCGGTGCCAGCAACTGTTCTCTTATTTGTGTGTTGAACGGGTGCGCAAGCTCATGACGGAGAGATAGCCGGAATTGGACAATGGCGCGTCCAAGGATGGGTGAACGAACAATCGCCTGCTCAGAAGGGGAACCAGCAAAATAATGAAAAAGGCAAGATCTAGAAGATCTACAATCAGGCAACGAATTGCTTCTCCNAGAAGGGGAACCAGCAAAATAATGAAAAAGGCAAGATCTAGAAGATCTACAATCAGGCAACGAATTGCTTCTCCGGAATGAGGGGTCTTCGAATGAGCAAGAACCACCCGTCGAGAAAATCACAGTATGGTACGGACATTCTCCACCAACAAACATGCTCGCCGACCAGGGAGCAGATTCAGGAGGGCCGTCATGAACTTGGTAAATTCGACAAAGAGGTTGCCCGATTGTCCATGCCGCCCCGGAGCGTCTGGCCTGACTCGGCTGAAGTCGGGACAAGGTGGGGCTGCCGTAATCACGAGAAGATCCGCAGCGCCACCCGGCACCTGTTCAACGGCCCTGGCAGCAGCTGCAGGGTCATCATCTAACAGAATTTCGCGCTGGGACTTCGTGATCTTCTTGGAGGCTTTACGGGCCACCAAAATGGCAGCCTCGTCAATCTCCCAAGACAAAACATGCCTGACCTTGATCCCCAGGCGGAGCAAGGCCAAAGTCGCCGAGCCTATGCCCGAGAAGAAGTCCAGGTGAATGACCGAAGATGGCATCGCCTCCGTTNCAATCTCCCAAGACAAAACATGCCTGACCTTGATCCCCAGGCGGAGCAAGGCCAAAGTCGCCGAGCCTATGCCCGAGAAGAAGTCCAGGTGAATGACCGAAGATGGCATCGCCTCCGTTGGCGAAGGCCCTGTGTTGGGGCCCGTGGACGGTGGCAGCCCCTCAGAGCTGGATGCCATGGTCGCGCCGAGGCCGGCGGCAATGGGGGAGGCGGCGGCGGTGGGCACAACACCCCCTGATCCCCGGCTGGAGCTGAAGAAGTTGCCTGCTGTTCCTCAGCCATATAGCCTCTAGGTGACCACCAAGACGAAGCCGCTTGCTCCTGCAACCAATGTGGCAAGGATGATGCAGGACACTCCGCGATGCCACGACATGTGGCTTTCTGCTTATCATCCCATTGCTTCTGCTTGGAATCCCAAGTGGGCCGTGGCTTCTTGGGAGGATCCTTGCACGGGCTCTCCTCATGCTGTCGTTTCTTACGCGGATCCCGCTGGCTCCCAGTCGCACGATTGCCCGGAGACGCCGGGCGACTCATAATCTCCTGGTACATGTGCAGATCCTCTTTGACCGAAGCGACCGCCTCCGCGAAAGTGCGTCCGGCGCTAAGTTCCTGGCACAGCTTCCAAGAGGCCGACTCGTAATACGAGCGAAAGTTGTCCAGCTGCTGGGGTCGCTGCCTGGCCTTCTGGATGAAGTCATCGAACAGCTCGTTGACATCGAANTGGCACAGCTTCCAAGAGGCCGACTCGTAATACGAGCGAAAGTTGTCCAGCTGCTGGGGTCGCTGCCTGGCCTTCTGGATGAAGTCATCGAACAGCTCGTTGACATCGAACTCATGACCGTACTCCAACAAAATGAAAGCCGATCGAGGCTCCCACGCATCGTCGGCGTCCTCAGCGACCAATCGATCGCGGTCCACATCCACCACCAGCTCCTTGGCGAGCTTGCGCTTCGAGAGCGCATTGACCATCCCCGTGGCATCAAAGGATCGCCTGCTCATGATCTCGCCCAGCGGAAGCGGAGCAAAATCTCGGGTCACCTTCAGCTGATGCCACAGTTTAGCTAGGCTGGACTCCGCGCCGAGAAGGCGCTGCTGATGGAATGTGCGAGACCTGCCATGAATCTGCACTGCCTCATATTTCTGCGTTTGAGCAGTCCACACGCCCGGGGGAAGCGTGCGAGGCACGCGGTCATTGTCCTTGGAAGCTCCTGCAGAAACACTCGCAGCTGTTGTCGGCGGACTTGCTGCCAAAGATGGGCCGGGGCTGGCAGCCGGAGGGCTATTAGCATCAATGGAGAGCTTCCTCATAAACAACAAAATTGCCGCCGCAATCGGTTTATCAGCATCTTCCAGTGCGATACGCTCACCCCCAGCAGAAAAGCCAGCCAGAAGAGGGGCAACCACTATGTCCCTATACCGAGCATCGTCGGGCGCAATCATAGCCAGCGTACCGGCTGACGTGATGCCTCGCAACTGCAAGTACCGGCGAACATCGTGGCCAGCACCGGCAGCATCGGCTATGGCCGAGAGTTCCATCCCAGGCAACCATGGAACCCCGAACTCAGGCCCAAGCCCAAAAATCTGCACAACAGGACAAACATGTGTGACAGCATCTCATGCGACCAAGCAGGCAGGCACTTGAGCGAGCACCCTTAACAACCGGTGTTTTCACTCACACAGCCACTCCGAGCTATGGACCATGGCGTAGCCATGAGATCGAGGAGCAGCTTTGCCCGTCGACCCACAGGGAGCCATCTGTCCCTGCGATACAAAAAACCCGAACAAAAGAGAGGTGTGCGGCACAGCTCTCGCGCGAGCTCGCCTCACTCGCTTGATGAAATCGCTCTCGCGCGAAGCCATCCAGCACCTACGGGCTGGACCCAATCTCCGGCTAGTCTACACCATCCAGATCGACCACGGGAGGAGGCGAATGCACCTGAGCCCCTGCCACGATCATGATGCCCTCGAGGTGAAACGGGGAGTCGACCGGCAAGCCGAGCTCCCGCCGCAATAACAGCGCACATCAATAACCAGAGAGAACTATCGCAGCCTATACGAAACCCACGCAGACATAGCAACGCCCGTGCGTCGGCCCAGCGAGCGCTGTGGCCAGAACTCGTTTTGCACCACAAGCCAGCATGCTCCAGCTAACAATCCCTCGGATGCCCTCTCGGCTACGAGTTCATGATGAAGAACTACTATCAGAGCTGCTCAAAACACTGGATGCGTCGTCGTCCGAGCCGTCGCCCTGGACACTATCTTCCGTGGCAGGGAAGCACCGCTTGCACTTCGACCACTCGGGCCGGACAGCACATGTCCGGAAGAAACGAGTGTTTCCGTAAAGAATCCCGCAGGCCGTTTGCCACAGCTCGGGTCTCGTGCGCTCTTCGGCGCTGTCAGGCTTGTGTGCACGTCGAGACCGCGTGTTCACATTCCGATCTCTGCCTGAAATCAGAAAACTGCAACCTGAGCGCGCTAAGCTCTGCCGCGTCCCGAGCCGGCAAACACGACTCGGCAACCCGACCACCTGCGGGCTCCGGTTGACGCTGATGAGGTGGCTCGACAGCCGAACTCAATGCCACCGCTACAGCCCCGGATGACTCCTGTGTGGCGCTCTCACCGGAGGCCAAAGCCTTCTTCGACGTGCGACGCCATCAACCTGAGATCAAAGGAGTCCTTCAACGCGGCTGGGCCCAGCCCCCTTCTGATGGATCGAATGCAATCACGCATGCAAGCTCGAATGTGTGGCGGGACCGAGCTGTGCAATCGTCGAGCCTGAAACGAGGCCGCCGCCGAAAAGTACTGCTCGGCGGAGCGATAACGCCCTCGCTTCAAGGAGGCAGCGACCGCCCGAACATTCTGATCGTCCAAAGGAAAGGGGGACACTTCCCACTTAGCACACAGGCGCCTCCAAACCAGGAGCCGGCTTTCGTAAGGTCCTATGGTCGTCGTAGCCAGGATCTCACTGTCCAACTCTTCAAGGGCCTTGGCCCTTTCGGACGGTTCGCCCGCCCTCAGGGCCTCATTGAATGATGCCCGTTGTCGGCGGGGCATCGGAACGCCACTGTGGCAAAGTCAACGCGGGTCCGCTGGGACCGGCCAGCAGAACTTCCAGCTGCCATCGAGGAATCCCCGCATCTAGCAGCTTCTGCCAAGAGCCCTGAACCTCAGACAAAGAAACGACCCCAGCCTGAACAAACAATGGGGCAGCATCAGCGATCCCTCTAGACCTAAGGGTCTCCCAGAACACGGCCGGCGAGGCCATGAGCCCAAAACTGCACGCACGGCAGGATGGTGCGGCTATCCAAGGCACGAAAGCAAGCCCCGGTCCTCGCCAACATCCCGCAACGCCGCCGTAAGCGCAGCTGCTGCGCGTGTCTCTGGCCCAGATGTCACAGGGAGAAGCAAAGCCAGCTGGACTTTGGAAGCTAAAACCACACCAACCTCCTTATCCAAAGCAGCCCCACAAGCCCTGATCGAAGCCCCGTGCTGAGACAATACTCCTGTCTCCACTGGTTCTGAGGAAGCAACGTGCAAACTCGTGAGAAGATCCAACAAGGGAGACAAATCCTTGGCCACGTCCCTGGGCACGAATGCATGTATCAACAGCAGAGCGTGACGTAGGCGCTCGTAAAGGCAATCATAGATCTCGGCCGTTTCCAGACCTGTCATGACCGACAAAGCCGACAGTCGCTTCCATGCGAACGCCAGCGACTCGAAGCTGCAAGACATGGCTCCGAGGAATGAAAAGAAACCACAGAGGAGTCGAGCACTGCGGCTGCGCGCATGTGACTCGAGATCCTCATTTGTCACATCAGACTAAAGTCTGTACCGACAATGGCGCGTCCAAGGATGGGTGAACGAACAATCGCCTGCTCAGAAGGGGAACCAGCAAAATAATGAAAAAGGCAAGATCTAGAAGATCTACAATCAGGCAACGAATTGCTTCTCCNAGAAGGGGAACCAGCAAAATAATGAAAAAGGCAAGATCTAGAAGATCTACAATCAGGCAACGAATTGCTTCTCCGGAATGAGGGGTCTTCGAATGAGCAAGAACCACCCGTCGAGAAAAATCACAGTATGGTACGCCCTGGACACGTGCTTTGTGGCAGTCGTGTCAAGTAATGTTTATCCACATTCTTTCCAGCCACACAAGGTGTTACGCCGAGGTGGTGCGCTGTCACTTAAAATTTCGACTTTTCCCACTTTGGAATGACTCAAAACTTGTCCAGGATATCGAGCAAACTTCTAGATATAATGGTAATAGACTGTCAAAAGAGGTCGGGGTAGAAGCTTTCAGCCGCGGTGCCTCCCAATAGAAGTTCATGAGGCAATCGGGATCGCGCCAGTCGTCAGTGAGTAGAGACTGGCCCAATACCTCACCAGCTACAAGTCAAAGAAGCAACAAGTATGCCTGCCCTTAAGCAGCCCAGACCACAAGCTGCTACGCAAGCAAGCTTAGCATAGATCACACCGGAGCCTCTAAGGAGATGTCCCCCAGGACCTGCTCGAAGATCGGGAACTTGGCCCGTGTCGAATCCTTTTGGCTGCTTCGCAAGATAAACAAACTCGAAGCGCGATGCAGCCACACTCTGTAAAGACTCCCACCCCTGCCTTATTCTGCAGAATGGTCGTTGGTGCTCGGTCTCTCTGCTTAGCATCATCCTCCGCATCCGTGTAGAATGAAGGCTTCCAACACCTCGAGGGATTGGAGTTACCCAAGATCTTTAGGTGTCGCAGTGTCGCACCCTCCCTCATCGAACAAATCGGATTCAGTCCTTTTGGTCACAGCATCCCGATCTGCAAGCCATCCTAAAGCCTTCCCTCCAAGGCAGCCACCAGCGGTCTCAAACATGCTAGGCGGAACGTGCCTGCGCCTGACGAAGCTCATGCTCGCACAATATGCTAACCAGCCGGTGTTGCCAAGAACCTCAGTTCCAGGGGAATGAATCGCAACAAGCAGTATTGCACAGTTACGGTGGAGCCCAGATGCAAAGTCCGTGGAGTACTGCCAGCCAAGCTCATCCGTTTCGCCCTCCACCGGGAAAGTGCTCCTGGTGGCGGCAACCCACACGGTCCGCTGAACGCAAAGTGCACACTTCCGCGTCGAGTGGTGATGCATGTGTGAACGCTCTCCAGGTGCATCGTCGGCGCTCGCCGAGAAACTCCACCACCTCCACCGGAGGTGTCTCACTAGCCTCGGCTCTCCCTCTCGTATGATCATCCATTCCTTGTTTACTCCTCTTGCTTGCCTACTCGTGGTGACATTCTGATTCGTGGGTATGCTGGCATTCGGGGCTCGTCACTTCTAGCTGCTTAAATGGCAGTCTTTCTTGATGAAATTAGCGAATATCGCCATTAATTTCCCATGAAGTCAGCAACCCTTCTAGCCACACGGCTAAGACGCCTAACATGTCATGCGGTTTCCCTGTTGTGATCCATATCAGTCTGGCTCGGACTGCGATGCACACACACACACACACTCTGTGTATGTGTCTATGTGCACGGATGAATGAACTTGCTTGGTGTTCTAAATCTGAGCTGCTGAAATCCTCTGCTCGTCCACACCTTCAGGGATGAAGGGATGGCGCGAGTAAGAGTTGTCCTCGAAGGACACCCACTTCATCCTGGGCGACAGCAGGGTGCAGCAGGTCTTGAGTGCTACGCCTGTCCTTGACCTGCCCGGCCCCTGCCACTCTAATGCAGACCAGGCAACTTCCCGACTCCATCATGTGGAAAGTAGGGTGCCTTCCAGTTGTTTTTGAACAGATTGGTTCGTCGCTCCAGTTCCCACATGGACAGCTCTTTCAGCACCTGGGAGTTCGCAAGGAGTGGGCGAGCACTTTCAGACAAGGGCTTCACGGTGCTGCACAAGATGACAGCAGGGGATGCTTTCACTTGCGAGATTGTGGGCACACGCTATCTCTGCAGAGGAACTGCTTCCGGCGAGATCAGCGAAGACGTGCGCTCCAGGCGGGTGATCGCAGGCGATGCTGTCGCCACTGGGGCAGGTTTCTTGGCCTCAGCCTCCTCGTAGATGCCAAAAAGGTCTGCACCCACCTTCAAAGCGAGTCGTTTGGTCATCGAAGCCCTGGTGAGAGTCGTTCTCCTCTTCGTAAGCTTCTCCGGGGGCAAGCTAGCTACTCTTCTTGTTGGTGCAGAGTGATTTGCAGATTTGACAGGCCAAACCCAAACAGCCTGAATCACTGTTAAACCTGCGCATGTGTCTTTCTAGATGGACAAAGCAACACCCTTCGCAACCCCCGGCTCAGTCTCGGAAAAATGCAGCCATCGAGATTGAATAAACGGGAAACTGTTCTAAACTGCCCGCGGCACGAAGTAGGTCGCGCTTTTCTGCAGCGCTCCGAGATCCGCGAACTCGAATATCCGCAAGTCCAGCTCTTTCACGCCCTCGGGCCAAGAAGGCACAAAGAAGCCTGTCGATTGAGAGCGGCTACACCAATGCGCCTGACCATCGAATTCGATCTCATCCTTGAAGTAGACGAGCACAGGGTATGTCTGGGCGTGTGATGTGTCTACCAACCTCAAGCCTTGGTGTGTCGTAGTCCACATGCGTGCATGGAGGCAATCGAAACAGTTCCCCAGACTCCCAGACTGCAGCCCGGGAGCTGGCGATCTCTTCCCACTTCGCGGAGCAAGAGACTTCCACGCCCAGAACGCAGGAGTAGAAGCAAAGGCGTACGTTGGTGATAAAGACTTTGCCTGAACACTGTCCGCTAGCTACCACTCAGCAACACAGCATGGGACACATGGCGCGGTGTAGATGGGAAGTATGCAAGGGGCCTGGATGCCGGAAGCTCTTTACCTTCACAGAGCCCGTCAAAGCCTGGACGAACACTTCGCCTGGCAGCATCGAGACTCTGACTGCACTCTTCGACGACGTCTCAGACACCACAGGCGAAGACGTGGACACCACTCCGAGTACAACTGACAACCTGCCTTCCCCTTGGAGCTAAACCCGGATCTGGCATCCCGAAGCTCCAAAGAAAATGGTGTTGTCTTGGGGACGCGCCTTCGACCTGCTCGAAGTTCTGGGTGAACTCAATGGCCTGGCAACCCGAAGACCCACGCGCAAAGTATAAGGTGCGAGGCTTTGTGCTCTCAACACTCGCCTCGGGGCTGCTGCTCATGCGCCGTTGCGCCTCACTGACTCCCAGTTCCTGAGATTTCAGCTTCGCCGACGCCAACAGCAAAGTCTCCATGGACCCTGAACGCATCAACTCAACGTCCAGCCTTGCGCAGGTTCTCGGCTCCCTCTTCATGGCCTCGCACGCACTTCAAGTCTGGGGAAGTCTGAGACCTCCGCATTTAACATACCGGTACCATTTAAGGACAGAGACTGGCTGCAGATGACGCCTGCTGCTAGGCGCATCATCAGCGGAGTTCGTCCCTAAGAACGCCCGGCCGACGTTTCCGCCGTTTCTCTCTTCGCAGCATTGCTGGGGTTCTCAGAGCCCGGAGCCTTGGGAAGGTCGTACGTGTTCTCCAGGTTTGTGGCCTTTGGGGCTTTTGGGGCTCCTGACGAGTGCGTTTATTTCACGGACTCGGCGGGCCCCGCCGGGCGGACATGAGTGCACGTGACAGGGTACCGTGTCAAAGCCAAAGCGAGTCAACCCGAAACAACACTTTACGCAGATGGCACTCTGCCTTGAATCAGCCCACACGTATACTGTTCCGGGTCTTGCAATGGCGTGCTTCGGTCAGAGGCGTGCAAGGGGCATGTAACTGCTGTTGCTGTGACATTCCCTGGGCCAGGGCCAGCATCCTCATGTGCCTCGTTTTCCTTGTGGCTGACACTGCCTGTGGGCTCTGCCCGAGCACAGCTCTGCCCCAGGGCCTGGGCCCCGGAGCCAGCGCTCCACCGCGGCCAAGTGCTGCTCCGCAGCCCGCAGATGCTGCAAAGGCAAGTCCTCAGAGCTCGGAGAAGCTTGAAGTTCACACAGACGCTGTCTGCACAACTGCTTCCCAGCTGCATCATCGCCGGCGTCGTCCTTCGAGAAAACATGCTCTTTCCGAGGCTATGTTGATTGTGCACATGTCATTCCGCATGCTGCACCGACAAAAAGCCGAACGCCGGATTTCCTGCCTTGAACTTCTCCAACAGGCTGACACACAGAGTCCGCGATGCATCCTTGTCCCGGAGCTCGATGCACTTCTGTCGTGCCCGGGTCAGTACCTCTCACGAAGCCGATACAATCTGAAAAAGCCCATGCAAGTAGTTGAACATCACTGAAGAGCCGATGAGCAGAAGTAGCAGGGGCAGCGTGGGCCTTCGATGCCTGGCGCCGCCGCGCTGCAGCACCACACATCGCATCGCAGAGCTGTCCCAGTGCCCTGCCGGTGTCTAAACTGTAAGCATCATCATGGGTCCTGCAATCCTAGAATTGAAGCACCAACGTACACCCCGGTGCCACGAGTCCAGTGCACAAGTGTGCTCAGCTGTGCGTAAGGTCCGGCAGGGAGGTTGACTCCTGCCTCTGGCCGTACACACTCGGCCAGTCCACATGTCAAGGTACACGTGAAGGCGGCATGCTAAAAAGGTTGGCGGTGGTTGACTCCAGCTTCCACAAGTTGTTCCACCCATCTTGAAGAATTCCCTGAAGGACACTGCGCGACCTGCTACATGCTCGTCACTCGTGTGGGATCGCACTGAGAATATCTGAGATTTTTTTGGAGCACTACTCCTTTCTCCACAATTATCTACGCACCATCTGCTGCACTCTGCACCCACCCAACAGTTGATCAAGAAACGCAGACTTTGATGCACATTGCCTTCGGCCAGACCAGCGCAAGGCTTGGTGAATTCCGACATCAAACCGGCGATCAGAACTGGGAGAAGCCCAGGCTGTTGGGCACGTGTTGCTTTACGGACGGGTGACGGAGTGTGGTCAGTGGTAGTACTCAGCAGGGCACAAGCCAGCCCGCCACCTCCGGTCGAGGAAGGATGATGAAGAGGGCTTCCGGCTCCACAGTGCAACAATCAGCAACTAACGAGCGAGCCCGCGAGAGCCGTTGACCAAGTGCCGGGGGCAGAACTTGAGGCCAAATGTTGGCAGGGAATGTACAGATGCCACCATGGTGATAAAGTGCGACACAGGAGACGTTGACCGCTACAAGTCCGCGCCAGGAGCCCTGCGATCTGTCTCTTCCCACCCTGTCTTTTCTTTTTGAGTCTTCCTTCCGCTGAGCTTGAGGGCTTCTAACATTCTAACATACGACAGCATCGTTTCTTCTTGCTCTTCCGCTACCGCACTCTGCCCTCCCTCCAAGCCTCAAAGGTGAGAATCTTCTGGAATCCGTCATGGCCATAGCCAGGACTAAAGTCTAAAGAAATGTGGCTTAGCTGCAATTGTGCCGGGACGGCGTTGTGGGCTTCGGCTGGTGCGATGCGGTGGCATGACATACTTGTTTCGTACTCGCCGCAGGAATCTCATGTACTTTGAAGCCATCTCCGGTCATGGACTTGGGCATAGACTAGAGCTAGGCTCTTGACAAGAAAGCACGGGTGCAACGGGTTGCACCGAAACGTCCATGCTCCGAGCTAAGGCAAAAGCTTTGTCGGCAAGCTGGCCGACCAGCACGAGGCGCTTTGGCCTCTCAAAAACCTCCGAGGAAGAAAAGGAAAAGGATGTCAACTTCCAACACCAAACAAAGGCTTTCTCTCTACTGCCTGGAAGCGCAGCGGCGACGCGAACGGCGTCGGCGCCAGCTTCCCGGTGGCCTTGTCGGCTCGCAAGCACATCATTCCACAGAGACGCGGGCGCTCTTAGCCTAAAATCATGGACCTCGACCGCATCAAGGCGCTTGAAGCACAGCTCGCCCCTGCAGCCAGAGCAAACCCGCAAGTGTTCCTCACATCTTTGCCTGGACGCTGGGACCCTTGCTCGAGGGTGCCGGGCACCGGCGAGGCTACACGCCCGAGAATGGCCTCGTGTCCAGAGGCCTCCGCAACTCAGAAACCACGCTGACAACCACAGCACGGTGAACCGAAAGTGGCCACCATTGAATTGGTCAGATTGACACGCAGGCACCTCTAAAACCTTCGCATGCTCGGCCACGGTGACAATGACCTGACCGCCATATGCATAGGCTCCAGAGGCCCTGATTCTTCCAAAGCGGACGTGAAGGATCCTGAAGAAAAAGCAGGCCAAGCACCTCCCAGGCTCGAAGCGTGCTCCCGATTGGGCAGTTGCATAGAGCCACACATGGGGGACCCCGAAAGTGGTCGTACACTAGAACCCACCCTGGCCGGTGAGACCATAAGAACAAGGAGATTTTTTGGAAGTTAGCCGAGAAACGCCCGACGTCTTTCCGATACTCCGAAGCCTGCTCTAAATCAAAATGTGTCGGTGAACATCTGTTGATATTTCCTTCAAAATGTCAAAAGTGAAAGCTGCCTCCACAAAAACTGATTGGGACGTTTAGGAAGGAGAGAGACGGAGAGAGAGGGAGAGAGAGAGAGAGAGGTCTCTATATATATATATGTAGAAAGAGAGGGACCCAGGGAGAGGGAGAAAAGAACAAACGTAAGCCCACCAAGCTCGTGCTGGAGCCAGCAACGCGCACCACCTCCAACAGGCCCGCCGCCCGTCTTGAAATATTCGCTCCTCAACCCGCAAGCCGCGCTCCACTCTTTCGGGAAACCATTGCCGTGATGGGCGTTTGAAGCTTCCGTCCAATATCGGCACGGGTTAGTGGCCTCGCGGCCCAGGGTGGAGACCGCCAGGAGCAGCTGTGCCTGGGCCAAGTGCTGCCTGACAGAGGTGGCAACGAACATAGAAACAGGATGCTGTGGCCAGTTCCTTGCACGATTTTCTGCTCAGCGTGGCTGCTGACTCCGAAACGGTCGCAGTGAGCAAATTGCTGTAATGGGCGGCCTTAGCCCTTTCTGCAGACCAAAGATGGCCGATTCTCCTGCCATGCACATGACTCAGTGCTCAGGGAATCCCGTGGACTGAGCCTGGTTGACAAGACTTCCTCTGCTAGGAAATTTGCCTCAATCTGTGCAAACACGAAGGATGCTTTGCCATCAGCTGGTCTCCGAAGCCACTGCAAGCAACAGTAACCCGAGCCCTGCTGCGCTGATTTACGTGCAGATGGTCGTCTCCCCTAGGGGCCTGCAACGAATGGAAAGCAAAGAATTGTCGCGCCAGCATGCCTCCAGGCTGTACAAAGGAGAAGTTGTCCAGACCGGCGGCATGGATGCTTGCGCCACCCTTGCAAAATAAGATCTGGAATCGAGAACAAATGATGCCCTGGAAGACGGCTTAAACACCTGGGCTATGGTGCCTTTAGGGTAACTTTAAAGCACCCCAAAGTTCACAAGGCAGTCTTCAAGAAGACAAGAAGGTAGCATCATGTGTCAGGGTGCTGTTTGCATTTTTTTCACAAAACACATGATGCCCAACCTCCACCACCAGATTGACATTGGAGACTTCCTCAGCGCCGACAGAAAGTCCAATCCGCTCAGTCATCCCTCCTCATTGGTCCCTTGTCTGCTCGTTGACCCCGGTGCTATTGAGCAACAGATGCTGGCTCGATTTCGCGTTTGACATGCACGAGTGTTCTCGAGGAGGAACCCGGGTAGGCCTCAACACCAACAGCTCCCACGTTCGTGCCCAGCAGCGCCGTCTCCCAAATCAAATTCAAGCGCATCTGGCCGGTCCTCCAGACACAGTGAAACCATTGTAGCAATCACACGCTTCAACAAAGGATTTCAGCGCACACGCTACGAAGTTGACTCTTCAATCGCAGCCGGGTCCCCATCAAAAAATGCATCCGAGTGCTGCAAACGTAAACGATGCCCTATACGACTCCATGACAAGACTTCAATTGCAGTCACATGCAAATCCCTTTTGCGCTCCTCTGCCCAGCGGCAAGTAAAGTGCACACAGCCAGATTCAGAGGCATCTGAGACATCACCTCAATGGCCGTGCATGATTCTCGAGATAATCACTGTTCCTTTCGAAGTGTGCCCCTTGCAAGCACGCGGAATCGATGGAGTAAGAGCTCTCTACAGAATACTCTGGGCACCGGGCTTTGCCAGCCTGCCGCAGCCACGGCAGCGCCCGCAGCTTCGCGCAGTGCAGCAAAGCGCAAGGCCTTTCAATCTCGAAGTTTAGGAATGTCTCGGCAGACATTAAGAGGTTCACGGATTGACCAACATAACACATGCCGGAGAACCTCCATTCTCAGGAGAAAGCCTTCATGACCTCGGCGGGTTCAAGCAGCTGAAGCTGAAGAAGAGAATGCGGTTGTTGGCAAACGGAGAAGGCACGCGATCTGCGTACATGCTGCATTCAACTCTTGCAAAGCGCATGCCTTTGGCAGATCTGGTGCATATGCAGCTTACAGGGCCCCAACCGCCAGCAGCCTAACGCGAGGCACAGACAAAGCATCGGCAACGAAACTCTGCTTAACCACACGGTCAGGAAAAGATTCCGATGTAGACACAATCCCTGGTCTCGCCTTTGGCCGCCGTGGCTCAGTGCAGCCCTGGGCCTCAAGTGCGAGGCGCCCAGAGGCGTCGAGACCCACATGGACCTGCAGAGCACCAGCAGAGCACCGCAGGCGCGGCACGCAGACTTGTTGCTTCGTCGGCAGCTCTGCAGCTCGAGGCTCGGGGCCAAGGGCCAAGCCCAACAGCCCCGACGCAGACAACGAAGCCTGAGCTCAGCGAACTGGCCGAGGCCCGGCAAAGCCCGGCCTGAGCTCCGCGCGACTGTCCGTCTGGCAGGCTCTCCACCTGGCGACATCGCAGAGAAGGCGGAGTCCGGAGAGAAGTGGGGGCAGGTGCTCGTTCCTCGTCCCAACACATGCCGTTTCAACATACCTGTGTGTGCGCCTATGTGTGCGCCAAAAGAGGTCATAGTGGCTGAAGGTAGCCCCGGAGGAGGATGCTCACGTGGCAAACACAGACCGACGCAATCATCTGATTCCACTTATCCTGAATGAACGAGAATCCCTTGGCGACAGCCTGAAAAAAATGATACTCTCTTTCTGCGGCTCTTTGCGCCGCCTGCGATTCATCCAGAAGCGGCGCGCGTTTTGAAGGAACGACCTCGCCAGTGCTTGTTTGGAGTTTGCACATAGAGTAGCCTTTGACAGCCTGTGACGACGCACAAGCTCTTGTGACGGACTCGGACTCCACGCAGGCTCTGTATCGGGGCCTGCAGCAATCCAACCCGCAGCCGCCGCATCGTGACTGCAGAAACAGCAGCATGTGCTTGGCGTAAGACCTGCAGTCAGCACAGAATCGCAGGAGCCCTAGGAGCCCTGCAGAGCACATCAATGTCTCGCCTCGTCCAGACAAGGTCCCACCCCGCCCAGGGAAGCTAGTCGCGAGGGTCGCTGCACCGGCAGCGAAGCGAACTCCGGAGGCAGGCTGGGGCCTGGAAACGGCTCACATGTCAACCCACCACTGCCGAACATGAGGCCAGGGCGAATCCCTCCGTCAGGATCCTCAGATGGGACAGAGTCCACGCAGACTTGAGGGCACAGGCATGACGCACTGCTCAACCTTGTGCAGCTCCAGGGTGATCCCACTTGCTGGCCCTGCGAGAAAGCTACGAGCACCGTTCTCTGCCGTGGTGCTCCCACACGGTGCCTTGAGTTTCATCTGTGGAAGCACGGGTGGAACTGGCCGCAGGTGCTGCACAAATCCCACCACAGGTAGATTCCCAATCCTCGGAAGTCCCCCACAACCGTATGCGGATAAGATACGTCAAGCTCATCAAAGCGAGAAACTGCTGTCCAGGCGCTGGCAAGATGCGGAGAGATGCAAAGCCACGGCGATCCCAGAAAGTGCTGCTTACCTTGGACTGGAGAGTTGCTTCCGTGCGGAGCGTCCAGTCCAAAGAATAAGACTCGGCCACCGGCTTCCCGCAGCCGCCCGTGGGCCACACGCGCTTCATCACAGCAGGCTTGGAGCCAGAGGTGCGAGCCTCGGAGCGTCACTGCAGATGCCTCCGACACCACCCCGTTATGAAGTTATGGTCACCTGCTCGTGAATTTTCTCCGCACCAGCTGGTGAAGTATCCAAGTCTCGGACAGAAGAAATGAGCAGCCGTCGCCAAAGCAGCCTCGCGACTCACGAATCAAGACTTTGGACAAGCCAAGCTTTGCAAGATCTTCTCGTTTTAACAATGCCACAATGCTTCCGAGTCCGTTGCGGGAACATCAGAGTCTGCACTCCTTGGTCGCAACAAGAAATTGCCCGCTGTTTCTGCGCTCCTGTTCCACTCTTTGTGCTGACCCAAGGCAACTTATCCTTTCAAGCTCAAAGTGTTCAGCTTTCCGGTCTCGTCACAATTGCCGGGGAATCATCGAAGGGGAGTAGCGACAGAGAAGGTCCAGGGACCAAGACGATTAACTACAAATGAATAGTCAATTCTCTGTTTGAGTGCCTGTGAATATTAATTTAGCCCGCCTCCCACGTCATCCGACTGTCGAGAACACCGAAAGAAAACCTGGACAGTCATCTATGCAAAGTGATGAGACCGCTGCGCGGCTTCGTCTGCAACTCCCTGCAACTGCCTGACAGGTCACTATCTTAAAGCTGAAGCAAGCTGGATGTGTCTAATGGCGTCTCACACTAGGTCGAGATAAATTGGTCCACGTATTCTTGAGGACAACCAACGACCCAGCAGTGAATCTCAGGGCCTGCGCCAGGCTTGCTCTGCGTCGACGGGCAACGACACTGTTGCCCCAAGACCCTGAAGTAAGAAAAGTGTACACTGTTTTGCTTCACGTCGCTTCATGTGTTCCGCGAGGAAACGAGTGACAAAGTGCAAATAAGTTCACAGTCCTGCGAGGACAGGCTGCAGTGGAGCACAAGCCATCGTCGCAGGTCGTACCTTTCTCGGGGCCCGCAGATCCAGCACAACTAGCACGATCCATGCTCAGAGAGCCGAAGCAAATACTACAGAGCTCGTAATCGACAAGGTGCTGTAGGCGTAGTACAAAGGCACCCGGGGCGTCGAGTGTCAAGGCAAAGTCGGGCTCCAAGCTCAGGTGGAGCTCTGCAGCAGCCAGCGCCTTCGAGCACCGGACGCAAGACGCTCAGAATCAGTGTTAGCCCCAGCCAGCCCGAGCCCTCGCCTGAGCCAGTCCACTTCGCGCGAGTGCAGCACGGACGCCGAGCCGCCAGCGCCGCTCTGCAGCACACCGCTGCAGGTGGCTCATTCGAAAGTCCCCACCTGTCGGGAGTAGATCAACACAGTCAGAAAATGAAGGTCTTCTGCCAAAGGCTCTTCCGTGCCGTCATAAAACCAGTAGCAGTAGCAGTCCTCGACCCAGCAAAGCATCAGCGAGAGCTGCCGGCGCTCCCAGCCGCCCGTCCATTGCCAGACCCTGCAGCAAACCTCTGCGCAAGGGCCAGTAGGCTTTCACGAGGGCAGCCAGGGGCAAAAAAAACATCGCACTTCGAAACCAGGCAGAGGCACCTGAACAAAGCATTGCAGCTGTGAGTTTATGTATGGTGTGCGACAAAAGCACCTGCAGCGATCCGCACAGGAGGCTGATGCGTCGCGAAGCTGTCACAAAGCTCCTGGCGAAATGATGGGACAGACCTGCACTTCGTAATTCCAGCTCTAGGATCGCAGAAGCCTCCATGCAAACACAAGTACGAAGTGCCCTTCCAGCAGAGCAGTCCCGTCGCATGAATTCCAGCTGGCTCATGCAGTGGTCAAAGTTTGCAGAAGAACCTTCCAGCTCCGATCGTGCTTAAAGCATTTCTGCAAAACTTAGTAGATCATCTATCTCCGATTAATTGTCGCGCACAACAACACTGTAACAAATAGCGAACCTTCGACTCTTTCCAGGGCCGCCAGTGCTTGCAGTGGCCCTTCATGCGGCTGAAAACATCCGTCAGCACGGTATTCGTGCAACCTCAGCTGCAAAGAATTAGATGTGCAAGTGCTTATGAAAGTTCGGTTCAATGGTGCAAGTGGCACACAGGAATTCGGCCTAGTCACAGCAGGCTAAGCCGCAGCACGCGGCCTTTCATCTGTTTGAGGGAAGCCTCGCAGGCAGCACGAAGCCAACAGACTCCAACCGCTTGACGTTTGGAATTCAGCAACCAGCAACACTGCCGATTAATAGCACAAAAGCACATGCAACATGGCAGCACAACAAGACAGGTAATGACAACAAGTTAACAACCACAATGAGAATAACAACAAACAACACGACCACAATCTCAACCACAACCACACCCACAGCAGCAACAACAACAGCAGCAACAACAACAAACAAGAACAAAAAAGTTGAAAATGTACACTCCGGCCGTGCAGACTTTCAGCTGGTCTATGCCTCGACCGCGTTCCCGCGTTCGGTTCAGAGTGCGATGCCCTCAAACCCCGAAACGCTTCTCCCTCAAACCGGAACTCGGAAAGCGAACGGGGTGCGAAACCTAAGCCGATGGCTTGGTGAGCTGATGACACGAACTTTTGAGGAATGCGAAGCCCCAAACCCTGAGGGCGAGGGGTGCAAACCCCTGTCCTAATCTGTCCTAAATCAAGTGTTACGTGCGAAGTTTCGAGTCCGAGAAACACTCCGGGTGCGACACCCCAATTCGTAGAGAAAAACACGTGTGCCGTGATGCTGATAAATACACCGTGTCTTCGTTGGGCTTTGCGACATGCTCAACTCTGAAAGGGGACATTGCTAGAAGGCCCCAAACACTTAAACCCCAAAAACAACACAGGGTGCACAAACCTCCTTAACGATTTTTGTGCACTGGGTGCCGGAATCCCAACACACAAAAGGCATTTCGGGGTGCGAAACACTACAACAAGTACAGTGCCGCATACTTAAACCAAAGGCCACAGGCCCGAAAGCCTAAAGGTGCCTGGGGGATGCGAAATCCTAAATCCTGAAGGCGAAGGGTGCCAACCCCTGTCCTAATCTGTCCTACACTAAGTGTTGGGTGCGAAGTTTCGAGTCCGAACAGCACTTCGAGTGTGAATCTCCAAACCCTTAGAAAGGACACTTGGGTGCCCGCCATCGGATAAATACTCCGTGTCTCCGTTGGGCTTTGCGACATAGTCACTGAAGAAGGACATTGCCAAACAGTTCTGCGTGGCCCGAAACCTTAAACCGGAAAAGAATCCAGAGGGTGCAACCCCCTCAACGACTCTTTACCCTGACCCTCAAGAAGTTTGTTTCCGACACACAAAAAGCGTTTCGGGTGCGAGACACCACAACGATCGAAGGTACCCACCACCAGATCATAAGAGGTGTGGAAGCGATGCGAGATCCCGAACCCAAAACGCGCAAAACCAAGCAACGCTTCAAACCCGAGAAACACTTCGGATGCGAATCTCTGAAAGTATACTTATGCCCGTCATGAGGACACATACACCACATCTCTGTTCTGTTGGGCTTGGCGACAAACTCAAAGCTGAAGGATGCCTGTGCTACAATTTGTGTGTAGGTCCGAAACCTTAAACCCTAAAATAGTGCAGGGTCAGAAACCCTCCTTAACGATTCTACATTGCGCTGGCTGCGAGACCCACCCTCCGGAATCTCCACACACAAAAACCATTTCGTGGTGAGAAGCACTTCAACAAGTGCTGCGTGCTAAAACCAAAACCCCGAAAGCCCAACGATCGATGGTAGGCACCACTAGATCCTTAAAGGTGTGGAAGCGAAACCCTAAATCTTCAAGGCGAAGGGTGCCAACCCCTGTCCTAATGCGTCCCCTAAACCAAGCATTGGGTAGGAGGCTTCAGACACAAAAAGCACGAAATCTCCAAACCCGAAGCAAGAACGCTTGTGCCCGACATGTGCTGTGCATAAATAAACTCTCAAGAGTGCTGGATGCCCTAAAGCCCAACAATCGATAGTGGTTGACGAAAACAAAAACCTTCAAGAGATCATGTGACTCGAAAAGTGTGCGAACAGTCTACAATGAGTCTACAGACACTTCGGATGAAAAACTCTAAACCTTGAAAGGACACTTGTGGCCGTGATTCTATGGTATAACTAGCCAAGCTACTGCTACTTCTACCAACACTACGATTGCGACTACGACTGGTTACTAATCATCTTCTGCCACTACCATGTTGGATGTTGCTGTTAACTAAACACAACATACTACTTACCATCAGGCATCAGCCTGACATCCACCAAAGCGCGGGCATAACCTTCCACCTTCCCTGCGTGGTTTCAACAGACTTCGTTCAATCCCATCTTTATTGTGATCATTATGTTCGTTTGTGTTCCAGTTGTTCGCACCCCGTCATGTTTCATGATCAACCAACACAGACAACATAGCAGGGAAGTCACGGGGAAGCACAGCCCAGCAACACAAATTACAGCAAGCGTAAAAGCTTTCCCCCACTTTGGACACGACGGCATGAGCCTTTGCAGCATTTCGCGGGTCAGCACCTACCGACAACCGCTGCAGCTCCTCGCCGCCATGCCGGGCCACCTGCGTTTGTTTTGGTTTTGGCTTCAGTTGCTGCATGCGTCACAGGAGGCTTGAAATCAAAAACGCGTGCTTGCAATTGACTGCATGGCTGCTCATCGTTGCAATGCTGCAGAAGATATAGATACTATGCATGTTCATGGCGAAGCGATCAGAAGTTGATGACAACACAACATTGCACACAACAAGAAAAATACTAACATGGAACGGCCATCGGACCTGTTGAAGCACAGTGCCCAGCAGAACTGTTTCCACCATCAACGACGCCGACGGTAAGACACATGCGTCTCCATGGGACAAACGATCTTATTCACCATGCTACATCCTTTGCAATGGTCCTGGCTGAAATGTCCCACACCATGCATGTCAACATGCGAAACCACGTTGGATTCCAAGCTATGTTCACGCCTTTTCGATCCCTCGGCTTTCTGCCAAATTCAATGCGTATTTCACGAAACCCCATGCTGTTGAGCCCATGTCCCATGTTCCATACAGTGGTCCACACACACTCGAAAGGTCGTGATGACGATCGACTGGGTCGCAACGTTGGGATCTCTACACATGCATCCAATGAAATCCACATTGACAGCTTCGACAGACTGTTCCATTTAACTTGGGGAAATGGCTGAAGGCTTGCAAAGGCACAGATTGAATGACCTGCTGCTATGATTGTGTCTGCTTGTTCCTTTCCTTACCCGTGCTGTGGGGTGGCTTCAAGACAGGGGTACGCAGATAGAAGTACTTCATATGTACGAATGTTACTGTACCTGTTGCTTGATAATCCTTGATGATACCTAACAGACTAAATTAGATTGGTTTTTGAGCCGTAGTGAAGTAAGTAGTTTTGCAAGTATGACTTTCCGGGCCAAATTGACCGAACGTCGTACTCCTCATCCGTCTTGTTCCTCGCTTTTGCGCCCCTCCAAAATTGCTTCTGTTGAAACAAGCCAAAAAACTCAGTCGAAGTTTGCACCCCTCATCAAACGAAGTTTGGTCGAAACTTCGACCGGGTGTAATAATTTCACGATTTTGAGATAATTTTAGCGCCCAAGATTTTAACTTTCCTGTGATTTTCCACCCATGCAAATCGTAGAATTCTGTACAAAATCCTGGCTTTTTAACTCCAGAATTATGTACATAATTCTAGGATTTTGCACAAACCATGAAGTAAGAAATCTGTACACATTTCTGTCTTTTCTCTTCGAGCTATTTTGCACAAAAAAATCACGAAATAGTGTTGTTCTTGCAAACTAATTTCTGACTTATTGAATCTATTGGGCAATGATTCTAGTCTCGGTGTGACTAACACGCCACATCGCGTCATTGCTGGAGCATTCCACGTTGGCAAACACCCCGTTCTTAAGACATTACCGTGCCATTGCGTGAGACTGGTGATGCTATGGGGCACGGGCATTTCGGAGTGCCTCTGCGTGTACTCGAGAATGCTTTGAGACCGACGATGGTCGCTTCCCACGCAAGCTTGAGCACAGTGAACATCACTTGGTCTTGAACTCATCTTGTCTGGATGCTTAAATGCTGAACACACCGGAAGTGTGTCATTCTGATTTCCACAATTGTTTAAACAACGTTTTCACTGGTTGCTGGCATGCAGCTGTTCGCAGCGGTGCCACAGGTCGCCTGCTGCTACACGTAGCGGGGCAATGTCGAGAGAGTGTGTTCACGGATGTCACCGTTTTGCGGATGGTTCTCGTTCGAGAGGCTGTTTTGATTTCCTTCGGGGCTGAGCGGAGCCAAGCTCTCGACTTCAAGATGCGCGTTGCCGACGCCTTCCTTTCCACGGACCGGAGCCAATTCCTCTTCTATTGTGAGGCCCTGCAGACCCTCAACTGGGCGGTGCTGCCGGTCGGAAGTCGCCTGGCCGTCTGGATCAGCAGCAACTTTGCTTCGGCGATGTACGTCGAAAGCACAAACGAGATAGAGGTTGCCACTACAACGGGAATCAAAAGGATCCTGAACGACTACAAGATTCGGTCGCTCTTCTCCGGCACCGGCTCCTATCCCGCGGACGCAATGCCCACCCGTCTTCTCAGCATCAACCATCTCCTTGGCTCGAGCTTCATCGAGGGCGCACTGCAGATCTTCAGGTTCATGACTCGCTGTTGGAAGGTTAGAAGGCAAAAACCGAAGACTTCAGGGGAAAAGCTCACAAATCTGTGAAAAACGCAGAGCAAGTTCTTTTCCACTCCACGCTTGAGCCAAACACCGAAGTGTTCAGCAAGGTCTCTTGCGGAGTCTTGCACAATACCAAATTCCGTCTCAACTTTGCTAAACAAAGGAGGAATGACATGCAACCGTCCTAACACTTCTCAGGACTTCTGTACTCACTCAAACAGTAAGTGCACAGCCACTCTGCCCTTGGCC
>BGNK01000958.1:168389-184138 GCA_003297005.1 Symbiodinium sp. clade A Y106 | reverse complement strand
TCAGCATGGTCATTCAGCGCCATGTGGATGTCCCCTGGGGGATCATCACACTCTGTTCGGACGCCCACTGAGGGGTCGTCGCTCACCACTGTGTAGCCACGCCTCTGTGGCGTCCTCTTCGGCACAGCTGCCGCCGCCCATGGTCGCCCTCGGAGGCGTCCTAGGCGGGGCCGCGCTTGAGCCAGCAGCGTGGGTGCTCGCGCGTCCTCGCTGCGGGGTGTGAGGGGCACCTACTGGGAAGCCTACTCCTGCTGCAGACTCTCCACGTGCCTCTCTACACTCATCTATGAAGTCCTCTAGTGCACTAGACAGCTCTGTAGAAGTTACCGTGTCAACTCTACANAGCCTACTCCTGCTGCAGACTCTCCACGTGCCTCTCTACACTCATCTATGAAGTCCTCTAGTGCACTAGACAGCTCTGTAGAAGTTACCGTGTCAACTCTACACAACCTCTTGTCCCAGTGCTTGACGAACTTCTTGATGATGTCTCCGGCCTCCATCCTGGTGAGCTCTATCTCATGGTCCACAGAGGATCAGTCCAGGACGACGAAGTTCCTGCTTGACTGGATCTGTGACGCCAGGTCCTTGCCCATTTTGTGCACTCTCTGAGGGGTCTCCTCAACTATCGTGTCACAGTCTTCTAGGCAGTAGACCTTGTGAACGCTCCTCGTGCTGTAACGGAAGTCCACGCGTTCATGCGCGCACTCATGCGTCGCTCTCGTTGGCGTTACCTTTGGTCGTGGCACACTTGTCTTGTGNCTCGTGCTGTAACGGAAGTCCACGCGTTCATGCGCGCACTCATGCGTCGCTCTCGTTGGCGTTACCTTTGGTCGTGGCACACTTGTCTTGTGTCCACAAATCATGCACGTGGTTTTCATTGATTCATCACGTGTGCGTTGCTTCCCGCTCTGGAGATAGCACGTTCAGGGCAGCCGCCTTTGCAAGGCTCGTCTGCCTGCTTCATCATGCTAAGCTTCGACTTAACAGCCTTTCTTCCCGANGCCGCCTTTGCAAGGCTCGTCTGCCTGCTTCATCATGCTAAGCTTCGACTTAACAGCCTTTCTTCCCGAAAGGACAAGAGACCGTGCCACGTCTAGGTCGCAGTCCTTGTCGGCGACAGAACGGTCCCTCGGAACGGGTCTGCCTGCGCCAGCGGGTGGCACGTCGAAGTTCTTGAACACCCACCTCAGGTAAGCCTCGAGCTGTGGGCTCGGGGTCTTCTCTGACAAACCCCAGTGGTNGAACGGGTCTGCCTGCGCCAGCGGGTGGCACGTCGAAGTTCTTGAACACCCACCTCAGGTAAGCCTCGAGCTGTGGGCTCGGGGTCTTCTCTGACAAACCCCAGTGGTAGTAGTCTGGGCGCTCTCGAAGACAGTCCATGTAGGTCTGCCCTTTGTGCATGCCGAAGTTGAACTTAATGTCGCCCCCCTCCGGGTAGTCGACAGACATATCTCCATGCAGAGCTTAGGGCACTATCTGCCTCTAGCTCCTCATCCGACTCCTCAAAGTCGCCTTCGTCGAAGAATCCCATGTAGGCCACGCGGCCCATGTCGTTCGCGACACTGAGGTAGCCGTATCTCTCGTAGGATTCGTCGCTGGTGTCTGAGACTTTTCGGTCCCAGGTGTCCGTCTGAGTTCCCTTTTCCTCGGTACGCACAACCTGTGCGACGAACGCCGTCGAGGCGCTTCCTGACGAAGTCGCTTGCTTTCCGGGACACTCCTTGTCTCCGGCCCAATGCCCGCGGCGCCCGCACACTTTACATGTGCTCTTGTTCTTGATTTCCTGCAACTTCTTGCGCCGNCTTTCCTTTCCCCTTGGCCTTTGACCTGGCCATAAACGCCATGGTCTCGGCTTGAGCCGCCTCCGTAAGGAGTGCTACCGCCTCTCGGTCTTCCGAGTTGAACCCTTCGGTTCCCAAGACGGCCGTGAGCACATCCAGCTCGACATCCCTTAGGGATGCGTCGGCTGTCTGCGCGACCAACTCTGCCTCCTCGCCCCAGTCGGCGTAGCTGTCGTCACCATCTGGGTAAACCCAGTCATNTCGGCTGTCTGCGCGACCAACTCTGCCTCCTCGCCCCAGTCGGCGTAGCTGTCGTCACCATCTGGGTAAACCCAGTCATCCTCATTCTTGACGTCGGTGGGATACGCGTCCGCTGTGTAAGCGTAGTCTTCGCCGTCGTCCACTGTGGTGTCAAACAACTCCTCCACCGCACTGAGGTAGGAGTATGGCGCACCCTTGTGCGCTTTCCCTTTCTTGCCTTNCCGCTGTGTAAGCGTAGTCTTCGCCGTCGTCCACTGTGGTGTCAAACAACTCCTCCACCGCACTGAGGTAGGAGTATGGCGCACCCTTGTGCGCTTTCCCTTTCTTGCCTTTTCCTGAGCAAGGCTTCCCCTTGCCTTTGCCAAAAGGCGAGGGGTTCTTCTTCTCTAACAGCTGGATGCGCGAATGCATCTTTATCAAAGCCTTCTCACAGTTTTCTATCTCCACTGATCCCGCCATCGCGGTGATCACCATTATTCTCTCCTGTCGATTGATCCCTGCATTGTCCAGCAGNTTTATCAAAGCCTTCTCACAGTTTTCTATCTCCACTGATCCCGCCATCGCGGTGATCACCATTATTCTCTCCTGTCGATTGATCCCTGCATTGTCCAGCAGCAGATCCGTCAGGATGCTTTCACTGATGGCTACTGTTTTGTCTTGTTGCTTCATCTTCCTCCACCAGCGCCTTCTTCTCGACAGGTACGAGGTCATGGGCTCACCGGCTTGTCGGCTGAGCATGCCTCCTATTTGAGTCCCCAACCTGTATAGNCACCTTTTCTATGATCTTGGGTATGTTGTCCTGTGAACCCAGGACTTCCGCACCCAAGTCTTCTGCGGCAATGTATGCCTCGCCCCTTAAGGAGTCGAGGAACTTGGAAGCGAGATCTTGCCTCTTCGCTTCCTTGGTCTGGGTCCACCGGGTCATTGCCCGGAATTCCCATTCATGGAAGTCTCGGATCGTGCCTCCGTAGACTAAAAAGCCAAACTTCGTGAGGTCCGCTTCCAAGTCTGCATNCAGGCTCCCGGAGGCCATGGCTCTAGGCTCGACCGCGAAGGGTCGACGGAGTGGCGCAGGGGCTCTACCGAGCTCTGGACCAGGTGTCCGAGAGCTCCGCTACCAGTGCGAAACCGGTCCTGTTTTGCCTTCGCCGGCTTGACTCAAAAGGGCCCTCTGCGGTAGAGGGACACGTCTCAACAAGGCTGCTTTGCAGATGCACACACTCTATACACGCACCTATCTNGTTTTGCCTTCGCCGGCTTGACTCAAAAGGGCCCTCTGCGGTAGAGGGACACGTCTCAACAAGGCTGCTTTGCAGATGCACACACTCTATACACGCACCTATCTAGCACTTTATCACATATTCACTAGACAGAGAGCACATCACGTTGGCTAGATGAAAAAGTAACGACCAGGGGTACTTTCAAAAGCTTCATAGGTAAACTGGCGAGCCAGTTTGTATGTGAAGTCGTTCGAACGAACTTTTCAAATGCGGGCGTCCCTCTGCCGAGCACGCCAGCCCATGTCAGGGCGAGGAAGCTGTGAAAGAAGACTGTGTTGATTTGCTGAACGGCTCGTGCGGGCACGTGTCTAACTCTTCTGCAAACGTGGCTCTACAGGTCATCAAACGAGATTGCTGTAACAGTGCATGCAATGTTGAGCCAAGTGGAAACTGCTTTGTTGAAAGGACAAGGCTCTAACTTTCTTGCTGGATTGGGTGCTGTCCACCATTTTCTGCAGGTGTGGAAACTGTGACTGGCATCTTCTTTAGTCAATTGCCATAGCTTCGACCGCCATGCCCCCTGCAAAAGCCATGTAGCTTGACGTTTAGGGGGCTTGCAAAAACGCAAGATGCCCCCTGCCTGCCTACGTTCTGCACGCGATCGACTCCGATATGTGCCATGGCCGGCTGAAAAGACAACAGTGCAGCGCCATGGAAGGATGATCGTCTGATACCCTGAGAAGGTGGTTTCGGCTTGCTCACAATATCGGATCTGTGAACGTTGACCTAGGAGCTCAGAGCTTAACACAGGCCGAACTCAAACAAAGAATCTCTTGACATGCAGTTGTTGTCCAAGCCTTCTGGCGATTAGTCCGTTTGTGCTTTCTCGCTTGCTTCCGTCGGCCGTCGGCATAGCGCAGAGCAGTCCAGAGCGCAGTATGCAGTCCGCCAGTTAGGGGTTGGCTAGCGGCTAGCAGCTATCACAAGACGTGTGCAGTCCTGGCGAAGCACTTGGAAGCTGGAGGCGGTGGCAAGCACGAAGCTTTGCGGGGGCGAATCTGCGCCCGCCGCGGCGGAAGCCTGGAACTGGAAGGAACAGTCGTTCCCGGCCACGGAGGTGGAGCTCAGCGCCAGTGCTGCCAGCACCGCCAGCGCCGCCCGTCGCGCCCATGTTGGCATCGCCACCCGGAGCCCCCGTTCTGCTCAAGTCTTGTGTCTTGCCACTTCTAGGCTTCGTGGAGGCGCTGAAAATCCGATTCCTACTGTGCTGGCTTGTCTCTTGTCTTGTCATTGCCGCTCGAGGCTCTTAAACGTCAACGGCACCAAAAAGCAAGCAACGGAGGAACAGGAACTGCAGCTGTGAGGTTGGAACTTTTCCTCGAAAGCCACGGGCCACGGGCTGCCGCACGGCTCCCTTCGGGAGCGCCGGACCCAGACCGTCAGACCGTCCCACCTCCCGCCGCCATCCCGCCGCCCCACTGCGTCCCGCTCTCAGCAGAGGAAGGCATGGCGCAGCACCTGAAGTTTCGCGGAGGCGCTTCCGCGGAAACGGTTCCACAGCAGTTGGGTGCCTGTTGTGCAGAGAGGCGCTCCGATGCCGGCGTGATCATCTGCTGGATCAGATCCATGCCCTGACAAAAAGAGCTGTGCAAGGCAGAAACCGCAGGTCCCCCAAGCAGAAGGGCGCCTCTTTCGGGGCACCCTCCCAGGCGCTTGCCGGCTCGAAGTTCCAGACCCCTTTCTTCACCTCGCTACGGCGGCTACGGGGTCACCTCTGTAACGGCCGGGCCCGCCGCCCCGCCTGTTTCAAAACGTCAAAGTCCGTGTCCCCGCTGAAGGGTGGATGCCCAGAGAAGAGGATGTAGAAGACCACGCCAAGCGACCAAACATCGACCTGCAGGCACCGCTCTCGCATGTCAACACACGCCGGGCTTTTGGGGGCACGGGCCTTCTCAGTGTAGGGCTCCATCTTCCGGGTCAAGATCTCCTTCGCCACGTAGGTCGGTGTGCAGATCTTGGTGACCAGTGCCTTTCCCAAGAGAGGCGGAGCATGCGGAGCCACGGAATGCCACGAGCTGTGCGGCTGTGCCAGCACCTGACCGGCGGAGAAGTCCTTGCAGGCACGCAAGCTGCGAGCCCTCAGAGCCCCAAAGTGTGGGCCGGGCCCCACCCCACCGCGCCTTGGAGGTCGTGAAGTCGATGAGCCGGATGGTGGCCTGAGACGGCGTCCACAGCACCGGGCGGAGCGGCGAGCCGTGCCCCAGCGCCTCTTCCAAGGGAGCCTCTAACTCCACCAAAAGGAAGTTCTCCAGCTGAATGTCCTGGCGAAAGACACTGCGCAGTGCATCGGACTCCGCACTGTGCGGCTGGAGCCGTTCTGCAAGCTCAGCTCCCGTCCCGGTGGCTGATCTTGTGTGCGTGGAGGCAAGCCACCTGCAGCGGCGGCTGGGCGGGAAATCCGCTCAGGAGATCCACGGCCCGCGGCTGCCGGGAAAGGTTCGGGCCGCGTCAGCGAGCTGCTTCAGCACCCGCTTGGCCCTCGAGTAGAACGCTTAGTTGTGATTTGTTTTTCTCTTAGAGGTACTCTTCCCGCTTTTTCAGCAAAATGACTGAGTTGTAACTGTTTATCGGCTCCCAAAACAGCAAATCTCTGCAGAGGGTTGCAAAACAGGCATCTTAGTTATAGCTTTTTTTGGTGTCCTTAGCACCAACCGACTAACTGTTCTGGCGTATTAACTTTTCTGGTGTATCTGGCACCAAACCACAAAATTTGTGCTGTATTTAGCGTTAAACCAGAGTCGTCACACAAGGTTCATTTCGGGTTATCGTCTTGGGTAAAGGGTTCTCGCTGGATTCACTCCTTAGGGTTTTCGTCTTGTGGGTGGTGGGGGTAGGCGGGGTAAGGGTAGCCGGGGTCGGTGGGGAGGTGGGGTAGTGGCGGTATGCAGGGTAGGTCGGGTGGGAAAACGTTGTCTACCAGGAAAAAAATTACATCTCAGAGAAAAAAATAGAACTTAGCCTGCTGTACCAGCCGAGTGGAGAGAGAGTCTTGCGAAGCTGCGAGGAAGCCCCCCGGGCCGTGCTGGGCCCGTGGCCGGCAGGTCTGTCCACCATCCTTGGGAGCGGAGAAAGCAGCAATGCTCAGAGCCATGCGCAGCACGCAGCACTCCCTCCCTCCCTCCCTCCCTCGCTCGCTCGCTCTCTCTCTCTCTCTCTCTCTCTGTGTTAAATGACACGACCCCAATGAGCCCTCTAATGTTCAGGATGCATTTATGAATGCAACGATGCCGAATGGCTCAAGGCTCAAGACTGGACGAATGCCCTGCTGCACAAAAGGAAGCAGACTGACTGATTGGTGATTGTGGGAAAGTAGTTGATCTAGCTAGGTTGCTCGAAACAGTTTGATTGTATGGTGGAATTTTGCATGGTAGCGGAGCTTCGGTTCCTGAGACAGGGAAGAAGTGAGAATGGACTTCGGAGTGCGAGGGATTGGAGGAGAGATCAAATTGTTTCCTCCACCCACCTATCATGGTGAACTGGATAAATGGGATGACTGGTCGTGGCATCTGAAGCGATATGTAGGACTGTACAAGCCACTGGCCAAAACGATGACGGATGAGATTGAGACGAATGCACAGAAGGTCGTCACTGATTCACTGTGTGCCAATTGTTACTGTTCTCGAAACAGTTGGCTTACATGTTGGCCCAGATCACTGATGGAGCTGCGAGAGCGATTGTCAGGAATGAAGACACAGAGAATGGCTTCGACATTTGGCGAAGACTGTTCCATTAGTTTTCACTGCCGAGCCGAGCTCGTGCAACGAATCTCTTGAATGAGATCATTGCCTTTCGATTGCGGAGTGACCATCTCGAGAGTGACTTGAGTGATTTCATCATATTGAAGAACAGACATGAGAAGAGAATGACCTGCTGAATCACCTTGATAATGCAGAAGACCACTGGTCCACTGCAGCAGCACCTGAGGTTGAATGTCAGGAATATCAACACGTTCACTGAAGCCCTGGAGATTGTGTATAGTTACATTAAGAGTAGNCCTTGATAATGCAGAAGACCACTGGTCCACTGCAGCAGCACCTGAGGTTGAATGTCAGGAATATCAACACGTTCACTGAAGCCCTGGAGATTGTGTATAGTTACATTAAGAGTAGGCATATGGTTGCGCCGAGCAGGAATGACGGTCCAGTCGATATGGATATTGAGGAAAGAGCAAAGGTTTCAAAGGAAAGAAAGGAAAAGGAATGAAGGGAAGAGGAAAAGGACAAGGATGTTTTATTTGTGGTGATCCGAGCCACTGGAGTAAGGAATGTCAGCTTTGACTGAGGAAGAAGGACAACAGGAAGGGAATCAAGAGGAATGGAGCCAAGATGCTGAATGGTATGGTGATGAATGGGATGAGTACGATTGGAGTCAGGAGTCAGGAGTGGATTGGTTCTCTTGATGATTGGTCTGGTGACTGGTCTTGGGCGGAAGATGACTCCTCAGGATTGGTGGAGTGTTGAGCAGCCGAGTGTGAATGCGCCCTCAGGTTCGCAAAACACTGTGACTGTCCCGCAGGATCCTACCAAGAGTGAGCCAACGCCGAATGTAGCGGCCGTGACTGTCGACACTCAGGATCAGAATGCAGCGAGATCTTCCAGGACTGTTCGAGGCGCGAAACCTGGACTGGCGACGAACTTGTTTGTCGGAGCTTGCTTGCTGATTGGTGCGTTGAGTGCTGGAGTGCCACCGGTACCTAGCCTGAATGTGCCTGACACTGATCGACTCAGTTGTGACGGCAGAATGGTCGAGTTTCACATGCAAGCTGGATTGGTCGACAAATCTTGGATATTGTTCGACAGTGGAGCTTGTGCGAACTGTTGTCCGGAATGGTTTGCTCCGGACTATCCTGTTTTGCNTTGGTCGACAAATCTTGGATATTGTTCGACAGTGGAGCTTGTGCGAACTGTTGTCCGGAATGGTTTGCTCCGGACTATCCTGTTTTGCCGTTGAATGAAAGTGCACCCTCACTGCGAAGCTTGTCTGGAAAGACACTGGATGTGCAAGGCCGGAAGATTGTTCAGCTTGATTGTGGCAATGGCCATTCACTGAGTGTGCAATTCTACTTGTGCACTGGGATACCGTTCCCACTGGTGAGTGTTGCCCGACTGTTGCTACAGGACTTTTGGACTGTGATGGCAAAGGATTACCTTGCCTTGATTCATCCGATGGGGAATCCAGTTCCGATTGTCCGTCAAGGAACACTGGTCTACCTTTGTCCGACTGTCATACCATGTGCTGTAGCAGATGCAGCTAGAATGGCAGCGAGTTGTCTTCCAGAAGTGATGAACGGTATTGAGAATGAGCTTGGGTCTCTTGAGTTGCGTGGAGTGACGGATATGGGAGATGGCTCGATTGACCACTTGTTCCAGATTGGAGCTCTGATTGCAGCAGCTCAGGAAATGAAGGCCAAGGAAGGCTACCGCTGGGACATGTGGGAAGTGAATGAGTCAGCACTGAAGCTGATCAGACATGTTCGTGTGTGGCGCAGTGAGATGCTTGATCCAAGAATCAAACTGGCGAACCCATCACTGGCAAATGGTCAAGATTGACTGGTGAGCGATTGACGTTCAAGCAGTACAAGGATGTTTCGACTGTCACTGTTAGAGATGCGAACTTCCTTGAAATGAGGAATACAAGGCCTAAAGATCCTAAGGAATGGCGAGGTCGAGTGGAATTCGGATTGAAACACAAACCACAACTGAGACATGTACAAAAGAGTGCACCTCGTCCGCATGATCCAATGATTGGACGTGAGAAGTCTGAAGTTGTGAATGACGAGATTGTCGAATCTCGCCAGGCCGATGACCCAATGGATCTTGTGAAGACCAATGCTGAGCCTGAAGTGCTTGATCGTCAGATGCGAGTGAGTCGGAATGTTGAGGAACATGAGCTGGACAATGGTCTCGAGGATTCAGAGACTGCAGCACCCCGGACTGCTGACCGGTGGATATTGCTTCCTCGATATTGGATACGAGTGCATCATGAGTCATGAGTGGAGAGACTGTTGCTTCCACCCTGATGATGCTCCTTCTCCGGTTGATGGATTGTTGAGTGACTGCTTGTGGGGTGATCGGTATACAATGTTCTTCGATTCGAGTGATCCATCGCAGATTGGAATGAATGGGCGGATATCGAAATGCCTGATGGTACTGTGCAGAAATGCGATGACCCTCGAGGTCCGACTGGTCACAAATGGGTCGGATATACATTGTTTGTTTGGCTTGATCGTCTGACTGCAGACAAGAATGCGGAGCAGCAAACCGATGACAAGAATGCCGTGAAGCCCAAAATGTTGAAGATCCCATGTGAACCGTCGGAGAGTGAAAGAAGACTGCATGAACTGACACACTTGCCGTACCGCGACTGGTGTGAGCACTGTGTCAAGTCGAAAGGACGCCAGAGTCATGCAGTGAAGAAGAATGACCGACAGCCTGCGATCCAGATTGATTTATCCTTCTTGTCGACGGAGAATGATCTTCCGAAACGAAGGATCTTGAATGCAACTGACGTGCAGACTGGCTATGCAATGGCGATTGTGTTGCCTGCAAAAGGTAGCATTGAGAAGTATGCTGTAAGCCGAATTGCGTCGGTTTGTATTTGAGATTGGCAGGACGTTTGGAATTGTTCAATACGACAAGGAGAATTCACTGAAGGTGATTGCCAAGGACCTTTGTAAGACAATGGGAGGATTGTGCGAGCAGCACCGACTGGACACTCCCAAAGCCAAGGAAGTGTTGGAAATGTGCAAAGGACCTTGTATGGTCAATTGGAACATTGTTCTCGCAACTGCAGGAGTCGACTGGCTTGAAGTTGACTTCGGAAAGTCCAATGTTCACTTGGTGCGTGAAACATGCCCAATGGTTGATCAACCGTTACATGATTGGGTCTGATGGAAAGACTGCCTACAGCCGCAGGTGGTCAAGAGAATACAATGGATCATTGTGCATGTTTGGTGAGTGTGGATTTCACGCAAAACTGCCTGTCAGCAACAAAGTGATGATTCCGAAAGGAGGATCTCAATGGTTCTCCGGAGTGTACCTTGGAAAGGACACTGAGGCAGATGAAGTCATCCTACCAGTAGGGAATGCGAATGGAGTCTTCAAGACTTCAAGGTCCGCACTGTCAAGCGAAAGCCGCCTTCTCAGCAATGGAATGCGGTTGGAGTGAGCAAAATGTTGTCTGTACCATGGCAACCAAAAGGAGATGCGTTCGTAATGCCACCTGATCTTGGAGTGACAGGTAGAGTGAAGCCTCCTCCAGGATTGTCACGCGTCGAAGAAGAAGAGGAGAATAATGAGACACTTGAAGATCTGGCACCTGGACAGAGTGAGAGCTTGACTGTCCAGACCTCCTAGAGAATGACAGCTCTGACCGAGCGCCTGCAGAGACTGTCCATGATCCTCCAGATCTTGGAGAGAATGCACCGAAGAAAGCGAGGATTGATCCAGATGCTCCCGCGACTGNCTAGAGAATGACAGCTCTGACCGAGCGCCTGCAGAGACTGTCCATGATCCTCCAGATCTTGGAGAGAATGCACCGAAGAAAGCGAGGATTGATCCAGATGCTCCCGCGACTGAGCCTGCAAACAAGCAAATGAGGATTTCAGCACTGCATCACATTGTTGCTGGAGTTATCCCTGCCTGTAAATGGCTTGCGTCGATTGTGGGATTTGAAGAAGTTGTTGGCAAGGATGGCACCAAGATTGATGTCGAGGTCAATGCCGAGGAAGGAGAGATTGAGCAGGAACTGCGTTTATCAGAACCACTGCTCTGGGAAAGTGAATTCCCTCCTGAGGCAGCAAGAAAGGAATGATGAAAGAAATGAACTCAATGAAGGAGTTCGACGTGTATGATGAGGTGTTGGTTAAAGACTGCACTGAGGAACAGGTCAATGAGGCCCTCGACTGCAGATGGGTCAAAGTATGGAAGAATGAGATTGACTTGAGGTGCAGAGTTGTTGTCCGAGGTTGTTACCAGAATGTTGAGAAAAATGAAGAAGACAACCTGTTTGCCTCGACACCTTCGCTGGTGATATGAGATTGTTACTGTGCATGGCAATGTCTCGAAACTGGGGAATAACCCTGGGAGATGTGAGGACTGCCTTCTTGCATGCACCAATGTCTGGCGAAGTGTATGTATGGCCTCCAAAGGAGTTCTATCCGAATGGTGATGGTCTCTGGAACTTGAAGAAAGCAATGTATGGATTGAGACAAGCCCCGAAACTGTGGCAGGAACACTTCGCGGATGTAATGATCTCAAAATTGGGATTCAGGAGATGTAAGAGTGATCCGAATCTCTACCGTCACGAATCTGGGAAATTGTATGTGCTTGCATATGTCGATGGTCTGCTGGTCGCAGGGACTGATGAAATGCGAAAGCAGTTCATGTCCAGACTGTCAGAAGAGGTTTTGCTCAAAGAGACTGGTCAGCTTGTACCAGGGACTGAGCACACCTTTCTTGGCAGGAGATTGCGACACAATGGTGACTCGATTGATGTGTGCATGTCACAAACTTACATTGATGCCATCCTGGACTTGTATGGAATGAAGAATGCCAAACCTGTTGCAACGACTGGTTCGGTGACGATTGTCAAGACTGTGTCCGGCACACCTTTGAGCCTGAAGAACACTCAGTGTACAGGACTGCGGTTGGAAAACTGCTATGGTTGGCACTGATCAGAGGCGACATTGCTTATGCAACGAAAGAACTGAGTCGGGATGTGACTGCCCCGACAATNACTGATCAGAGGCGACATTGCTTATGCAACGAAAGAACTGAGTCGGGATGTGACTGCCCCGACAATGCAGAGTGTTGCAAAGCTTAAGCATTTGTTGCGGTATCTGATTGGTACCAAAACGTGTGTCTTGAGACTGCGTCCATCTTATCAGCTGTCTGATGGCAACTGTTCGTTGGATGTGAATGTCTATGTGGATTCCGACTGGGCTGGATGCTCAAAGACTAGGAAGTCTACCAGCGGATCCACTGTGAATGTGCTTGGCTGTAACATGGTGAGCACTGCCAGGACACAAGGTACATTCGCATTGTCGAGTGGTGAAGCGGAGTTGTATGCGATTGGCCAAGGAGTGTGGAGGCTTTGTTCCTTCGGTCAATGTTGCTTGAAACCAGACTGGCAAAGAAAGTCAGTGTGATCGCCCACACTGATTCTACAGCTGGCAAATCAATGGCAACCCGCTTTGGTGCAGGAAAGAAAACAAAACATGTGGAACTGAGGTTCCTGTATGTTCAGAATCTGGTGCAAATGGGTTTGCTANCCCGCTTTGGTGCAGGAAAGAAAACAAAACATGTGGAACTGAGGTTCCTGTATGTTCAGAATCTGGTGCAAATGGGTTTGCTAAAAATGGCAAAGATTGATGGTACCAGGAACCCGGCAAATATGTGGCTACTGATGTTCTGCAACGACTGAAAACCCAGCTGGGAGTAGTCTCTAATTGGTTTAAAAGTGATGCTGTTCCTGAGTTCCTGATGCTCATGACACTGATGATCATGTTGCCGCCCTGAATGCTCAATGTATGCCCCGCCGTCCCGCCCGGAGTGCACACTCTCTTGACTGTGCCTGCATGTACTCTTCTTGCACTGTGCGCGAATGTCTCCGTAGGCATCGTAGGACTGAAGTCCACCCCGAGGGACTGAGGTGCATGAGCTTCTGAGTGCAGCCGATTGCAGTGATTGCATGTCCTTGAGTGATTGAATGCAACATGTCAATGCTGTCTTGTCTAATGTAAAGTGAAGCCGAAGGCTTGTCATGACTGCATGTGCACTGTTTGTTTCCCTGAAAAGCCCAAAACCAAAGAAAGAGAGAGTGAGAGTATGAGAGAATTTTTTCCGATCCGAAATGATCGATCTGCAGGAATGCTGGATTTGCCGATCTCGAATGAGATTGGATTCGCACCGAAATGTTTTCTCGGTTTTCGGTTTCGTCGAATGCCGAATCGAGTGATACGAGTGTAGGTTCCGAAGCAAGGGACTGTCTGAGACAACTGCCTTGCTGAATGAGATCAACATGTTTCCCCCGAAATGTTTTCTTCTGAGTGCTTCCTTTAGTGCGACTGTAGATTGCTCTGACTGCCTTTGCGATTGCCCTCCTGCTTAGACTGCAGCAATGGCCAACCCCTCAACGCAGACTGTTCCGGAAGTTCGATATGAGTCGATCACTGGAGAGCAACTGGCAGTGGATGTGGCTGAGCTGAGCGGAATGAGTGTTGAGCAGATCAGGAATGATGGAGTGCAAGCCTCACTGANTGGATGTGGCTGAGCTGAGCGGAATGAGTGTTGAGCAGATCAGGAATGATGGAGTGCAAGCCTCACTGATAGCACTGCATCTGACTGAAGGGATTCCGGAAGATCGCCATGATTTGATCTGACTGGCGACTGGTGAATCCTTCGTTTGCCCGACTGCCTTTCATCGAGCGACTGCCGCACCTGGTGCAAATGTCTTGACTGTGGATATTGAGTTTGGAGATGATTCTCCGACTGATCCACCACTGGCAGGAAATCAGCAGATTGATGCAGCACTGGGCATTTTGCCTGCCCCAGTGAATGAACGACAGAATGCTGGATCTGATGATGAGCAGAATGCTGCTCCGAATGCCGAGCAGACTGCCTCTGCTGGAATTCCGCCGAATGTTCCAATGCCTGGAACAATGGATCCAGAGATTGGTCGCAATGATTTCCCCGTGNGCAGAATGCTGCTCCGAATGCCGAGCAGACTGCCTCTGCTGGAATTCCGCCGAATGTTCCAATGCCTGGAACAATGGATCCAGAGATTGGTCGCAATGATTTCCCCGTGGAGTCTCTGCGCCTGATGAATGAGACCCTCCACACGCACCGACTGTCGAGGAATGGTCCTGTGAACCGGGAAGTGTCAGCCGCACTCGCCCGAATGGATCTTGGCAAGGACCTGACGAAGATTTGGCGACGACTGGATGAATATGTGACGACTGACAGCGAAGAGCGATGCAGCAAGATCAGAATGGATGCTTGCGAAATGGCTAATCGACTGCATGTTGCCCAGACTGGACTGGCTGAGGCTGTGTACCGCCGCGAGTGGAATGATGAATGGTCTCCCCTCCTGTCCTTGCTCATCCCGGGCACGAAGAGTGGTGGACTGTCTGGCTGCAGATTCGAGCACCCGGACGAGCACTCGAATGGCCCAATGTCCAGCCTGAGATTGCGAATGCACTCCCTGGACATCTGCACTGTCCAGAGTGGCCCCAACGAATGCATGATAAAGACTGGCTGGTACTGCATGTCGCGTGCCGAGAGAATGTTTCTCGAACGAGGCGACTGGCATCTGGAATGGAAACTCTCTGTGACTGCGAAGGAGAATCTGGTCCATGACTTGGTGAATNCCGAGAGAATGTTTCTCGAACGAGGCGACTGGCATCTGGAATGGAAACTCTCTGTGACTGCGAAGGAGAATCTGGTCCATGACTTGGTGAATGTGTACGATTGGATCATGCTCCCGCAGAGTGTTGGAGAGAAAATGTTCCGGACTGGAACGATTGATCACTCACAGTTTCCATGCCACCAGCTGAATGGAAGCTTCTGTGCACTGTCTGCAATGCGGAAGACTGTGCAATGGTTCAACCAAGGCTGCTTCGATATGAATGCTGCGAATGAGGGCATTGNTTTCCATGCCACCAGCTGAATGGAAGCTTCTGTGCACTGTCTGCAATGCGGAAGACTGTGCAATGGTTCAACCAAGGCTGCTTCGATATGAATGCTGCGAATGAGGGCATTGTGTTCATGGTCCGCCGCCGCAGCAAGACTGAAGCGCAGAGGAAATGGGTTGAAGGATCCAATGGCAAAATGAAGTTGGATAATTAGTTCAACCGCCAGTTCACTGACCACATCAGTACCCAGAATGGCTACTTGGAGAATGACGATGAGCATGTGGGAGTGGCTGGACTGCCAAAGAAATGGATCTGGAATTTCCGTGTTGATGCTTCCCGAATGAGCATGGGAATCATCAGAATGCCTCAGAATGATCCAATGATGGCCCGTCCTCATGGCAATCCGCTCCTTAGCTTGGGAGAAATGGCAGAATGGAACCGCGAAGCCACTGTCCGTCCAGGTGGCCTTATCGAATGGCGAATGATGNAATGGCAGAATGGAACCGCGAAGCCACTGTCCGTCCAGGTGGCCTTATCGAATGGCGAATGATGGGACACACAATGGTCCCATTGGCCCAGGCAGCCATTTCGGGATTGAGCCACGACTCGATGGCGAGCACCCGAATGCCTGGAATGCCCCGACTTCATCGAATGCTCCAAAGCCGACGAAGAAGGCCCTCCGGGAATGGCCCCGCGACTGTCCTCTCCGAGGTCGCGAATGCCTTGAACCCTGGAGCTGAAGTCGTGCTTCGCATGAATGCGAATGCCAAGGCGAAGTGAGCAGCAATGAGCCGC